>PVJS01001315.1:59706-100774 GCA_004027185.1 Glis glis | reverse complement strand
TTATAGGTTTGTGTATGTACATCATGTGCTATAGTGTGTTTCCCTCCACCCCCCTCCCAACTCCCTCAGTTAGGTCACCTTCTTTGTCCATCTAAAGATTTCTTCTTCTTCCCTTCTAAGTCCCTTCTACGTCCCATTCTATCTAGCTCCCACAGATTAGGGGGAACATCCGATTTTTTACTCTTAGTGACTTACTAATGTCACTTAGCATGATGTTCTCTAGTTAATGAGAGGAACTCCCTTCACTTCTCTGTAGGCCAGTTTCCTCAGTCATGACAAACATATCTGATGGATCTTCAGATTCACTAAGTTTTCATTAATCTTTCTTATCAAGAAATAAGCCATCATTTACAAAATAACAAATTAGAAATTTTGAAAAGTTAAAAAAATCAACTCAGTGAAGTCAGGTGTGGTGGCACACACACATACTTGTAATCCCAGTATTTGGGAGGCTGAGCTAGGAGGATTGCAGGTTGGAGACCAGCCTCGGCAACTTAGCAAGACTCTCAGCAACTGAGCGAGACCCCATTTCAAAACAAAAATTAAAATTGGGCTGAGGGTGCAGCTCCAAGGTAGAATGCCCCTGGGTTCTGTCCCTAGTACCCCCTACCACCCCCCTACACAATCAACTCAGTGATTATGGATTTGAATTACTAATCAAGGTTTCATGTGTGAAAACCAGTGTGAACCTGATTCAAAAGTTAATAAGATCTGCAGTGTACTTGTATGATCAAGTAACAATTTATTGGATAGAGAGCAGGTATTGGTCTTTGAAGTTCTACTGAGGTAAATTAATAATTGTCATCCAAGATTTGACATGTATGTCAAAATAAATAAATCTTGGCTTAGATATCACTTGCGTTAAATGTGGTGTTTCATGCTGTGGAAAATGAATGTATATTCTTAAAATATGGCAGAAAGTAATGGAAATGATTTACTCCTTTCTGAACTTTTAGTTCTAACAAAGTAACAGTAAAGTTTGAAAATTTAGAAAATAAGATGTTAGTGGGAAAACTCAGATTATGAGAGGTGCCTGGGGTGCCAGTGATAATAAGGATGTTTAAAACAAGTGCTGTGTGCATGTACGACACAGCCAACATGATTTATATTATGATGTGAGACTATAGTGCACCAATAAAAGCATATTAAACATTTTTACAAAATAAAAAAGCTTTTGAACAACAATAAAAATCATCAAAAAATGCTGACAGTACTCCTGAAATTGAGGCAAATCTCAATAAATATTTATTGTCCTATTTTCCTACATCCAAAACGTCCTGGTCCATTTTATGTGTGCCTCTCTAATGTGGATGTAAATGGATTACCTGGTATTTTATATATGATCCTGCAGGGTCAATCACATGTGCCTTTTGCCCTGTAATAGGATGGAAATATTTATAACAGAATTGTAATATATTATTCTTCCCCCATTCTTGCGTATTTACCTGAACTTGAAGATGATCACTCCTTCCCATCATTGGACTCACACCCTACCATGCACACATGCAAATCCTGTGATCTCCGAGCACTACAAAATTGAACAGTATTTAGCATCCCCTTTTTCTGGGATGCCCCCTCCTTTCTTGCCTCCAACAGCAGAAGTAATTAGAAGTTCACCCTGTTTTATCACTTGGCTTTATCTGTCAAAATGTTGTTTTTGCCTGCTGTTTTTAAGTCTGTCTGCATCCCAGAGGAGGCCTTTGTGCAGACACTGCTACAGTGGCGCCTTTTTTCCTTGCTATCTGGGACCGAGGTGAGCGAGCGTGGGTAACCACCGGTGAGCTAACCAAGAACTTCAATGACTCCCCCAGGAAAGGCCTGTGGGGAGTTTGTATTTTTGGCCATGAATCCAGGGCTTTCATTTTAAGTTTCAGGGTGCGTCATGCAGTTGAGCGCTGATTGAATGGGGGCACCGGAGGCTCTAGGGATCAAGCTGTGACATTTTTCCAAGCCTGAAGGCTGCTCACAGTTATTACTGCGCAGTCTTTGCTGACTGCTACTTCAGGGAAACACAGGGAGAAGGGGGCTGTGCTTCCGAGTGTGGGTGGTCGAATAAACTCTTTTAGCAGCAGCGGTTGGTCTATTTAGCCTGAAAAAGAGACCACCAGCAGCCCCCAAAGTGCTAAAAAAATTACAATCAATTTTAAAAATATATATTATATTACATAAAAGACTGTAAGAGCGAGTGCTGAGCATTGCTTCACAGGTATTACCAGCTGCTAAATGAGGCAGTCACACGCAGCCGAGAGAGTAGGACTTACCCTGTAACCCAGAGAATGTCCTGCTCTCCCACCACTCTGCCCTTCTCTCAGGGTAAGACAGAAAAAGAAAAAAAAAAGTAGAAGAAAGAAAAGAAGCACTAGCTAGGTTAGAGAAAATGTACTGAAGGGAAAGACTGATATTTTTTAGTCTTGGTGGGTACCTTGTGGTTGTTTAAGGTTTGTTTTTATGTAAAAGGGCTGTTACGGCCCACATATAGACAGAGATTAAGTACCTGCTCACATCTTCAAATTCATTTAGGGAGCCAGGCCTGGTGGCACACACCTGTAATCCCAGTACCTGGGAGGCTGAGACAGGAGGATCGCAGGTTCGAGGCCAGTCTCGGCAACTTAGTGAAGTCCCTCAGCAATTTAGTGAGACCCTGTTTCAAATTTTTAAAAAAAAATAGGGCTGCGGTGTAGTTCGGAGGTATAGTGCCTCTGGGTTCAACCTGCAGTACCCCCAAATATTCACTTAAGATGTTGGTTGTCATTATTCTTTAATATGGGTGTTATCTGGATTTTAAAGCATTGTCTCAAAGTTTTAAAAGCCATAAACTATGTCATTCTACTTAGTTTCACATTCCTTTAAGAAATTCTTGACTTTTAGAATTTTTCTAAGTGATAATTTATCTAGTTAGCAATGTAGAAAAGACACCTCAATCATTATATTAAATTAAGGGATTTGGTTTTCATCCATACAATTATAAGTTCAAGGGTCAATGGTATTTGTACACAACATTCACATGGGTAGATTGACTTATGGCATATTAAACCCAAACACACAAATTAAAACTTATTCCACATATTTCTTATAGAACCCCACATGTATTTAAGGTATAATGTGTGAAATGAATAACTTTCCAAAGACAGTCATTAAGAAAAACTCTCACATCTTGTAAAATTCAGAGTTATCCCCGGTCTCAGAATTTTCCAGTGATAGGAAAGAGTCAACTGTGATCTGAAAATATCAAATGGAAAACTTCAGAAACAAACAATCGGTAAGTTTTAAATTGCCTCTCTCCTGAGTAGTGTGTGATAAAAGTCTCTGGGACAGAAATCATTTCTTGGTCCAGAATGTCCACACTGTAATATGCTCTCTGGCTGTTAGTCACTTAGTAGTGTCTTGATGATCAGACCACTGTCACAGCACCACATTGCTCCTATATAGGTTCCACACTATCCATGCTTTCAGCCATCCACTGGGATCTTGGAATACATCGCCTGCTGATGAAGGAAGACCATTCTAATTAAACAGAATCATGCTTTGTTCTCTCCAGGAATCATAGTGTTTTAAGAACCCATACACGATGCACAAAAGCAGTAAGAAGCTCATATAAAAGAAATGCTGCCATGAGAAATGGCAGCCACAGATTTCCCTACACTGCCCCTGCTCTCCTCTAAGCCTTGTCCCTTGTCCTGATACTCTGCCTTTCACATATTCTCCATTTTTACTAAACCCCCACGTTTCTGTAACCAAATTATTTTAACTTTGATGCTCCACTTTTCAGGCATCAGACCTATAGATTTTTCTCCTGCTAAGGACTTGCTCACTCGTTCTGACAAGAGGCTCTGGAATCCACCCTGAGTGATGTATGGGTTTCCCCAGCTCATTTTCAGGCCTTCTCTTATCTTCTCTCACAGGCTTCCTCAGTAAGGTGTGACCTCACATTTTCAAAACTCCTTCCTTGCCCGATTCTAATCCCAGAGTCAAGTGTCTAATTCTTTATCTATATTTTTTCTATTTAGAATCATATATGATATAGATAGATAGATAGATAGATAGATAGATAGATAGATGGATGGATGGATAATTTCATCTTCCACTTGAGAATCCTTTCTGTATTTAAGCTAGCTCTCCTCTTCTGACTCTTTTCACCAGGAGGACCAACACTAATTCCTTCATCTCTTCCTTGAATTCTCTTATTATGTGAATCTTGGAAAGAAACACTTAACACTGATTACTCTGCCGAATGAGGTTGTTCTTTCCATTCACCTGAATACTACTGTTCTGCCTCAAATTTTATTCATGGTTTCAGAAGTTCAATTATATCAAGGAGCTGAAAATAAACTAAAACTCACTATTTTCATAGAAACTTCCATTAGGATAATATCGCCCTCAGCTTCTAGCTCTATGGTTATCTTGTTTTGTTTTAAAGGTGTATTTCTACAAATTTAATCTTATTCACTATAATTTCAGATTGAAAAACTCTAGATTTTTAAAAATCTTTTAAATTTGTAGTCACTTATTCAATATATTGAATATATCTCTGATAGCATACAAAATTTTGAATATGTGATGGATATACTTTATAAATTTTCCACAAAGATTCATAAATATTTATTAAGCATCTATTGTGTGTGCTGGTAATACATTTACATGAATAAGACCTATTTCCTGCCTTGAAGGACTTTACAAAACTCTAAGCTCCAGAAGAAAGGGGCCATTTCTGACCAGTTCATCCCTCTGACCCTCCGCTTCAGCACTGTGTGGGACACAGATCAAGGCTGTGATGACCTGTGAATTAATGAATGGATGTTGGAGAGGAAGCAGGAAGATAAACAATGAATATGATGCATAGTAACAAATGCCAATCTACTTTCTATCAACATTTATGAGCAAGGGCACAATTATCAAGCCTATATCTTGCTGCTAGAACTTTTCCTCTACATTTAATTTACTCTGCTCTAATTGAACACTTCCAGTAAATTGCATTTAATCCAGCAGACTCACCAGGCAATCAAGCACCCCAGTGAATTCAAGGTAGACTGTGTTTAAAATACTGTGACAAAGCAGACGGTTCATACTCAAGTTTAGATTACCTATTAGAAATGAAAATTTAATATTTTTATACTTTTATAGGTGCTTTATAATTTTTAAATGTTACCTGAAGACCCTCCTCTTGTAGTCAAGCCAATGAAGGTTGTATAGGACCACACTAGTGAAGAGAAATTTTGTTTTTATAATGATTGGTAAAATGGAACTCTAGAATGAATGCAGAACCATTTTGAGTCAGAAGCTAAAGGTGAACTGAGGAAGAAGCCAGGAGTAAGCTGATGTTTCATACAAGAGTTCTTCATGCTTCGAACACTGTATCAAGGGATGCTAGGGAAATGTATGACCTACACTATCCTGGCTGAAACTGTCCTGGCTTTGAAGTGACCATGCATTTGATTTATAAATTCTTGTAATTCAAGAATTTTGTTAGGGATTAATTGCAAAGTACTGTTCATGAGTCTCACATCAAAACCTTCCTTTTGGGTAAAGTCAGGCAGTCTTTACCATCCATAGTTTTTGTTACTAAATAGGTTCTATAAGATATTTTTTAGAGATGGTCTTTAGTATTTTTGTGTCTATAATACACAGTTTTCTTACCCAGTGCAATAATTAATTGGGCCATTATATAAAAATCCTAAATCTAAGTAATGTTATTGTTTTTAATAAAATTATTATATGTAATTCTGAAATTCATATGGTTTATATAATACTCTGCTTCATTTTAAGAACAGATCCTTGAAAATACATTTTGATTTAAAAGTCACCCTGTTGTGTCAATTCACCTTGAAAGAAATTTATTTGGCATATAACTATGTCAAATATTGTATAGCCTCAAAAACATTTATTTATAGAGTGGAGTGGATTTTTTAAGAGTCTGATCCCTGTCTTCAATGGAAATCTTACAGAGGACCCAATAAAAAACAATAATAAAAAGAATGAACATTATACAGCTCCTGTGTTTGAAATGGGATGGGATTTGGAACAGAAAATTCCTATCCATACAAAGGTGTCAAGTTCACATTCTTTCCATAGTTGTAAAACAAATCTAACAATGCTCCTACACAAGACTTTCACTGAGCACAAAGAATGAGTGAGGAAGAGCTGCTTCAGTATTTACAGTCCAGGGCTTGTTAACCAGTCTTTGTGTCTGCTTGACCATGAGATTTCACAGGTCACTCAGGTGAAAGTCACCGCCTCACAGATCAGTGTCAGGAAACCGAACAACATTTTGGCAGTATTCTCCAAAACCACCACCTGATTCAATGACAGTCATTTTACTGTGTTGACCCCTCAACACACAGAGAATAGACGCATTCAGATGTCAAGTGCCTGCTAACAAAGGCCAGCTTAGTTATGAGAGGCTGTGCTTTAAATCCTTTAATCAGATCTATCCCTCCATCAGATGTGAATGTTCAAGTATTTTTAATGTTTATTATTAAAAAAGCTACTGTAATTTTTTAATCCTTCTGAATTTTTGTTTCAAGGTTGATCTAAATATCTGATATTTTTTATCAAATGTAAACTGCAATAATGTTCTGAATCAATAGCATTTCTCTTTTTCAAGGTGACTGTGCAATGATATAGGATAAAATTAATTGAGCTCTAGCCATTATATAAAATTCCATTCTTCTCAGAGCTTAGTCTTAAGCTTAGTTTATTGTTGCTCTCCATTTAGTTCACTAGATATTTTCCTAGAAAGTGTATTTGTAATATTTTATTTTTGTGAAAGACTAAGAAGAAATTCTCAGGCAAAGTTATTAAAAGAAGTTCAGAAATTAAAATTAATTATGTAAGTTGAAAGGTGAGAGGATTTTTCATGTTTGGGATAGTTTAGGTGTATTTTTGCTAAAGAAAAACTTAGATACCTGAAATATTTGAGATGTCTTAATAACATTCGTATCTTCTATATTATTTCCTCAGCTATTTTACTTATAATTTGATCGATCAATATGATTTACTCTGAAATTAGAAATAGTCATTTTCAAAGGATATCCAATTATTATGTTGATTAATAATAACATTGTCTCAACAATGTACTTTCTCTTAATTTTTAAGGTTTTATTTCAGTGATAGTTTATTTTCTGTAATTGACCAGATTTTTTTAACTATACTTTTATTGGTGCATTATAATCTTACATCATGATGAAGTTCAGAGTGGTAGGGATACAGCACTTGGTGAACTTCTTCCCCAACTCCCACCCTACTCCCTCTTCTTCCCCGTACATGATATTAAGATTGGCATTGATAATTTTGTATATGTACATAGAATCACTGGAAGATTGATTCTGTTGACCATCATGCAAATAAATTTGTCTCTATTATTTACTATATGCTTGCTAATTTTTCTGTGCCTCATCTATATGCATCATCTGAAAATTATATAGAAAAGAAAAATTATATTATTTGTATTATTCGTGACATTTGCTAGGAAGACGTATGGTGAAACAGCTTGAAATATCCCACCTCTTTCTTATAAAGAAATTCTTAACTATCTGAAAAATAGTTCATTTCATTTCAATGTTATAGTTAAAACCCAAAGTATCACTACTCTTCTTCTCCACTGTTAAATGCTCTTCTAATGTTTTATCAAATTACTAAGCACTAGAATGTAAGAGATCTAGTCTATATATATTAGATGAAAATCTCTTATTGAGTTGTCAATGTCTTACCTTGTTTATATTAAACTTTATAATGATATGTGAGAACAAGGGATAACGATTCCTTGAGGTGACTGTAATATTCAATGAACGGTAAAGCACACTGAGACCAACAGATGTACACTGAAGCCATAGAACTGATTATCCAGCTGGCATAGATTTCAATTTGTTTCTGCCTCCCATTTAGCTGTGTTACTTGAGGTAAATTACTTAAACTTTCGAGCGCCAAGCCAGGCGTGGTGGTACACTCCTGTAATCCCAGTACTTAGGAGGCCGAGACAGGAGGATCACAGATTCGAGGATAGCCTCAGCAAGTAGTAAGACTCTCATCAACCTAGAGAGACCCTGTATCAAAATAAACAATAAAATAGTGCTGGGAGTGTAGCTCGGAAGTAGAATGCCTCTGGGTTCAATCCCCAGTAACACACACACACACACACACACAAAGAAAAACAGAAAAGAAAAAGAAAATCAAGAGCCATATGTTTTCTATGTGGAAGCTAGAGAGAAAAAGGAAAGGAATGGGACCTCATATAAATAGCAGAGAGACCAACAGAGTAGTGGAAAGGGATTGGGAGAGGGAAGAGAAAGGTGAGCCAAGGAGAAGAAAATAGACCATATAACATTATGTGCATATATGAATGTAATACTGTAAATCTCTCTATCATGCATGGGGAGGGAAGACGAGAGAGAAGGGAAGGAAACAGACCAAATAATGTTACATACATATGCAAATGTATCACTATGAATCTATACCATGTAATATAATATATTACCATGTAATTATACCATGAATAATTACAATTCAATTTATATTATCATTATAATTACAATACAATTACAAAAATTATTTAAAATATTAATAGGTCTTTGAATTTTTGGGCTATCTCTGAAAGTCATTCAAATGGAAACATTTTAGGCCATTGAAAAAATATTTTTCAAGTGAAAATTCCTTTAAAGCCCATCTAGTCAGTCACTGAATGAATAGTAGGAATTGGGTTAAGGCTAGGTATTTTCTGAAGAGGAAAGAACGAAAAACAAGAATGGGAAGAGAGGAGTATAGAGTAGAATTTAAAACAATTTAACTACTTCATTAAAATAAGTCAAGAGGCATGAACTTCTATAAAGGGCTAGATAGTAAAGACTTGAGGCTTTGCAAACCATAAGATCTTGGCCCTATGAGCACACTTCCACCTGTGCAGTGACAAGCAGCACTGACAACCTGTACATGAGTGAGCATGCCTGTGTTTCCATAAAACTTTATTTACAAAGCAGGAGAGAGAGCTCAGTATGTGGCCCTGCCTGCAAGTTGTAGTTTACTGACCCTTGCAATAGATCACTGAGGATCACAAAAATGGCCCTTTCTTGAGTGTTATCTAGCATGGTATTTCCAATGCCACTAGGGGTTGTTGGGCCTTTGAAGATGGGAGAGTCAAGAAAGTCATCACAAATCCTGAGAAGGAAATCAAACAGGTGCAAACACATCTGCTAAAAATATATCACATTCTTGAGAAAATATCAGACATATACAAAGATTGCCCTTTGTTACTCACTAGAGTTTAATAATGCTAGTAATGATAGTTTTCTCAAAAAATTTCTTATTAGACTATGAAAGAATTTGGTGCAACTTTACAGAATGTCAAATAAATTGATTTTATAATTATATGCATAATTTAGCAAACTTTTAAATATCTCCAAATGTATTTATTACATAACTGGATTGCTTGAATGCATATAATTTCCAAGTGTAATTTTGAAAATATAAACTTACTCTGTGTGTGTGTGTGTGTGTGTGTGTGTGTGTGTGTGTGTCTGTGTAACTGGGGAGTAAACCCAGAGGCATTCTGCCTCTGAGCTACACCCCCAGTCATATTTTATTTTTTTATTTAGGAACAGGGTCTCACTAAATTATCGTGCTCTGGCCCAGAACCTGTGATCCTCCTGTCTCAGCCTCCCATGTACTGGGATTTATAGGCATGTACCATTGAATCAGCCTCTTGTATTTCTTTTATTCTCCCATGTTATTATATTATCACTCATTTCTCTGTTTTCATATAATATATTCAGCTTCTCAGATACTTAATTGACAACCATTACACTACCATTTTACAGATTATCATTATATGTGTAATGTATATTCATTAAAGCAATAATCCTACTTCATACAATTTGTTCTGCTCCATCTCTCTCTTATCTGAAATTAGCCTCCTGTTTCATTATAGCAAATACTCATCTAACATCAGGGACCATAATGCCCATGAAACCAAACTAGCTACATTAGACATGATGAGTAAAATGTTTTTGAGAACCTCTTTCCTTTTCATGAACACAACTCAAGTATTTATGACCTGGCCTATTTTTTTCTTTATCTTCCTGAGTGCAACAAAAGAATTCATCAAAGTAGAGCTACCCTCTCATTAATGGGAAAAAATGTTCACATATCAGATGAAAAAGGGCCAAGGAAGATATTTTATTCTTTGAGGAAGAGACAAATATGCGAAGGCTAACCCTTTCTTTTTTCTTTTCTTTTCTTTTCTTTTCTTTTCTTTTCTTTTCTTTTCTTTTCTTTTCTTTTCTTTTCTTTTCTTTCTTTCTTTTTTCTTTCTTTCTTTCTTTCTTTCTTTTTTCCTTCCTTCCTTCCTTCCTTCCTTCCTTCCTTCCTTCCTTCCTTCCTCCCTCCCTCCCTCCCTCCTTCTTTCTTTCTTTCTTTCTTTTTCTTTTTTTTCTTGTCTTGTTTTTCTGTGGTATTGGAGATCAACCCAGGGGCATTCAACCTGTGAGCTACACCCCCAGTTCTTTTACATTTCTTATTTTGAAAGATGATCTCATTAAGTTGCTGAGGGTCTCTCTAATTTTATTCCTTAAACTACATGTTGTCTATAGTATTATTAAACATTTATTAGATGCCAACATTGGTACTCAGAACATCTCATCAGTGTTGATGGAAAGAACATTTTGTCATGGACAATGACGCCTGCTTAATGCAGGTGATATATGGTGTTCTCCTTGATACAAAAACAAACAAACAAAAAATAATCATTGATAATGAATGTTTTATAGGATAAAATTGACCCCCCCAAAAGTACCAGTAAAAAAAATTCAGTGTCAGTGTCTTTCATTTGTTTATCTTTTTAGCATCTCCCAGTCCCTTCAGCTAATACGTGCTCACTCTCTCCGTCTCTGTTTTTTGAGTATTATTTCTGACTTGCTCCAAAGGAATCCTTGAACCTACATTTTATTTGCTCATGCTCTGTTTTGAGGTGATGAATTTGGCAAAGAAAAAAAAATATGGATCAGTACGAGGTTAGCTACCATAAAGGTGTATGTTTTTGACCCCATCCCAAATTCATGACCACACTTTTCAGTTGAACATGCCGTAGAGAGCTGAAAATAGTATGGTATTTCTAACATACACCACTGAAAATAGTATAGTACTTCTAACATACACTTTCAAAAGATTTATATTTTTATAATATCATTCTTCTCGTTATATAGAGCAACCAATATTTTTGACATCACACGAAGAATATTTGGTTGCAGTTTGTAGTCAGAAATGATAAATGTATTGCTTAAAGTGATGCTTGTACATATTGAAAACAAAGACCTCAATCTACCTAACAATTTATTCTATGCTGTAATAACCTAATTGTGATCAAATTGTGTGCTGTTGCCTTTCTTTAAACGCATATTGCAAGAATTATTTTTACATTAGCTTCCTTTAACCATGCAACCCCAGCAATATTCAAAATTTACTTTCATTTTTCCCTTTTGACCTTAAAGCTACATTTTAAGATCCTCATCTGTCTGACCCTTCTCCACCCTTTCCTTCAGCAACAGACTTGTCACAGAATTCACCAAAGCCGATCTCTTTTCTCTAAGGAGACAGCTGTTCACTTACAATCTTTTGCCCCAAGCACTGACAACTAGAAAACTTGCTTCTAATGTGGTTACAAATCTTGACCCAGCTGGTGACTCCTTTTCAACAATGAAGGTTACTATGAGCCCCATGGTAGCACTTAGAATTGAAACTGTGCTCCAAAGAACGTTAGGCCCCATATGGTAGCCCTTTAACCCTTATCCTGGGCCCAGCGCTGGCCCTCTAGCACATGCCTGCTACAAAGTTTAGTGCATGGACGATGGACGTCCCTGGGTAAGTTTATCTCTTTGTCTCACTCTCGCAACCTGTCCCATTTATACCAAGATATAAAATCAAAAAGTAATTTGCGCTATTATTTTTAAATATTTCTAACATTTCTGAGTTACTTTGCTGTATACAGTTTAAACTTTTAGATGTACAATTTATTTTAGGCTTCAGCATACTCTGAAAATTATGTGTAGCAATATGTCAAATCCCAATTCTCTTTCTAACACTTCAAGTAATGTGTTTGCTGTAACATTCAACATAAACTTATCAAAGTGTAAGACAATGAGTGGATGGTCACTGAAAGCATGAGAGTACAGTAAAGTCGTTAACAAATTATTTTACATTTTGCAATAAAAGTTGTTTGTCTCATAAAATATTTAAATGAGCTTAAAACACAGCTTTAACCTTCATTATTCTGAGTTGATTTTATTTAGAATAATTTACCTACATTAAAAAAGGACAATTGATTTATTTTCACATATTTACTGTCTCCCATTTTTCATTGCATAATTCATAGCAACTGCAACATTTTATAATTCCTTGGGAAAATATCATTTATTCCTACCTAACCTTTTTTTAGTATAAGTAGCAGAATAATGTAACCAGTTGGAGTGGATTTTATTTTATTTTTTTAAATTATTATAACTACTAAATTTATTTTTATTGAAAGAGCTAGCTGAAGACACTAATGATACACTATATTTCACAATTGAAACATGAAACTTTTCATATATTTAAAGTTGAAATTAAAGTTATTTAAAAATTGCTTTCAAATTCAAATTAACAGAAACAAAAAGAGTTTAGACCACATAAGTGAATAATGTTTTTATTCATTAGGCAGGTAATTCTTTAATCTGAAATATTAGAAAGACTAGTTATAATTATGCATTCTCCTTTTGGATGATTCTTAAGAATTAATTACCTTACACATACAAAGAATCTAGTGTGTGTATGTATGTGTGTGTGTGTGTGTACACATATATAAACATGTACAATATCATCTTAATTTTATTTTACTTGAATATGCGTAGTGAGGAAAAGAACAAAAATTATCACACTCAAAGCATTTGAAGAAGAAAAACGAGTTGAAATGTCTACATATATATGTAATAGAAATGAAGAAAAATAGTCGAGGAAAAGAAATTGGTTTTAGTTTTATAATAGCAGACTGTGCTTCAGTAAAAACAATTTAATTTTTGTCATTATTAGAAATTGTTTATTTGTGTGTGTTTATTCCTTTCACTTTTCTATACCCAAAAAGTTTACATATTACCCCGTAGAAGAAAAAAAGTAACTCAAATATGTTTAAGACAAGTCTTGCTTGTCTTATATAGACTTTAGTATTTCTTTGCCAGCATGAGCTAAGCAAGTAGTTCACCTACTGGTAGGGAAATAATAAGACAATAATGAGAATTGTGTCAGAGCCAAGTTCATTCAGTCACCACAAAATTGAAACAGATTATGAAAATGTGTACTACTGGCAATATTTGTGTGTGTGTGTGTGTGTGTGTGTGTGTGTGTGTGTGTGTGTTACTGTGTATTGTACTCAGGGGCATTCTACCTCCAGACCCTTTTTATTTTTTGTTTTGAAACAGGGTCTCACTAGGTTGCTAAAGATTTCACTAAATTGCTGAGGCTGGCCTCAAACCTGTGAACCTCCTGTCTCAGCCTCCCAAGTACTGGGATTACAGGCATGTACCACCATGCCCAGCTACTACTGGTAATTAATAGTGAAAATTGTTGGAGGATTCCCTATACTGTGAAGGATGTTGGTAAAATTGCTCATTGCTACCAGAACTGGTTTAAGGGATTTTTGCCTTTATAGAGATAAAGGTTACAATACATAACTAGCCATTTGGCATAGAACTTTATGTTTTCCTGTCTAATGTTTTTTAATATACTCTTATTGGTGTATTTTAATTATAGCTTATATTAAGGTTTAATGTAATAGAAGCATACATGCACACAGCATCCGGTGTGTCCTTCCTGTCTAATGTTGGTGCATATCAAAGACAATTCTGGTATGAGGGTTCAACTCTAATAGTGAGCCTTTCCTTACATTATTCCAACAGAAAATTAAAAATAACAAACTATGTTCCTGAATAACAGTTCCATTGTATTTGCTGACTTTTTATG
Source organism: Glis glis (assembly GCA_004027185.1). Classification (NCBI taxonomy): domain Eukaryota; kingdom Metazoa; phylum Chordata; class Mammalia; order Rodentia; family Gliridae; genus Glis; species Glis glis. The sequence continues at coordinate 86,800 of PVJS01001315.1, read as the reverse complement.
TATTGGTTGTTGGTTTGTTTTGTCTTACTTTTTGTTTACATATACTTGATATGTGAATCAATTTTGAAATTATAGATTTCATTGAATGAAGTTCTAAGATACAAATGATTGAATATCCATTGTGATTATTAAGATGCTGATGTTTCAATAACATTTTCACATTTGCCACCAGTGGAAATATATACCAGTATATGTATGTTCATATACACATGCATATCTATGTGTTTATTTATACATGCACACACTTATGTGATTTTACATATAGTATATAACTAAGCCTTTTGAATACTAAAGGAGAAGTCAGGCTGAAAAATGCTCCAAAAAATCTGAGAGCAAGAGTACTTTGCAATATTTCATTTTATAAGCAGTACCTAATTAACATATATGGAAAGATAGAATTTCATAATTATTTTCATTTTTATGATTAAAGAGATAATACATGACATGTTTGGAAAATTTAGAAAATTCATCAAAACAAAAAATTTAAATTGCCAATAATGTCGAAAGAAAAAAAATCAACTTTTCAGCTTTTTGGTTATCTTGTTGAGAGTATTCTAAAACTACCTGAAGTATTTTTGAAAATTTCAAAAGTGATAGAACATAGACTTTTTCTTCTCATTTTAATTTAAAGTCTTTATTGCAAAGCCATTCCTATGGATTTCAATTTAATAAAAAATTTGCTTTTTAAATTGTGGCATGAATATTTCTAACAAAATAGTTTTCTGTACTGATTATTTCCTTTGGAAATTTTTAGGTGGATTTATCATATTATAGGGACAAGATATACACTTGAAGGGTTTTTAATGCATATTGTCAAATTTCCCCTTAGGAAAAAGTCACACCTCAGGGCAAAAGCAGCAGGAAGAGAGACTCTCTCTGAGTGCTTCGCCATATTGAAGGCAGAAAATGGTTAATTTATGTTTCATTTCACATTTATTGGTGATCAGTGACAGTAAATACTGGTCTATGTCATATTACCAGTTACACTTTTCCTCTATTGTGCATTCTTTATCTACTTTGTACCAGAGTTAGAGATTCTTATGCAACTTGTATGAACTTATTTGACTTTATATTAGGGTATTGATATCATTGATGTCACATCTCTTTCTTGGCTTTTTAAAATTAAATTTATTTAACTGATGGGTTAAAAAAACTGTACATATTTATGGTGTACCATGTGATGTTTCAATATATATGTATATTGCACAATATTTAATTAAACCTATCTATCTCCTAAAATACTTATTATTTCTTTATGGTGAAAACATTCAAAATCCTTTCTTCTAGCTTTTGAAATAAACAGTACATTATTATTATCTATACTCATCCTATTGTGTAGTAAGAAACAAAAGCAAAAATATACCAATGAAATTTATTTTATACTTGAAAAAGCTCTCTCCAAAGTCAATGAAAGAAAAATATTTAATAATTTCATTTCAGATTTTTGTGATGAATGTGTACTGAATACTTGGGGCATTATTTTATATTATCTTTTTACTAACATCAGATTTTTTTTCAAATAATTCATAGTATATTTTCTGAAAAAACATCATCGATGTCAAATTTCCTCTCTATAAATTTTATCATAATCCTATGGTTTATGAAGTTGTTCTAATTTTAAAATAAATATTCATTTTTATTTTATTGGCATTTGCTTTTAATGGACAATGTGACATTAATCGTAGATTAAAACAAACATTTAAAATTTAACATTTTAATTTTTCATATACAGATCACAAAATATAATAACCCCACTGTAAAATATTCTTTGGAAAATTTCTTTTAAAATATGCATATATTTTAAGCTAGGTTTCTTTCTCCTATCTCAATAAATTAACTTCCTTTCTTAGCTATATTGGAAAGAGAGCATAAGACGAGAGCCAAGGATTATTAGGTACCAGTAGCGGCCATCCTCTTCTGCCACTGCACTGTAAATCATTCTATGCTTATGTCCTGCCCACCAACATTTAGGCAGCTTTACACTGATCCTTGGTAAACCAATGATACATGGTTTATGTTTGATGAACTAATAAAATGCATCTATAATTAAAGGTATATAAAAGCAATACTCAGAAATTGACCCTGCTCTCCTGTAAAAACATAATTGTTGTTGTTTGAATGGGCCTGGACCATCTTGTTGCAGAGGGTGTGCAAGCAGCCATGGACCTCTCTTCTTCTCAGACTCCCAGGCACTGGACAACTTACTTTGAGTATCACTGATGCCCTTGTTTTTACTTTCAATTCCCCTTTATGAGAAGTTTAGAAGGGCTTGTTTTACTGCTCAAGGCACTTACAGATGAGGTGGTTCTTTACATTGGCCATTTCCCATTTCCATCATATGAATATAAGTAGTCATCTCTATTTAATATCCCTCTGGGTCAATATGTAGAAATATTAGGGCAACAGAAGTTCCAAATGTTTGAAGCTCTTGCAAGCTTAGTAAGGGCCGTGGAGGACTTTCATGGCCTGTTTGGGAGAACTTGGATATCAATAAAATAATTTACCTATGTGACCTCTTGGAAATCAAAGGATTCTAAAACTTAGACTATTCAGGGGCTGACTATATTTTAATTTAATTTAAGAAGAGGATTTTAAAAGCTAGGACAATTCTAAAAGTGCTAACCTGAGAAAGAAAGGATATTCATGGAGGATCTAAGTTCAAATTTGACATCTCCTCATTCAGACACAGCTTTGGAAGGTACTTTTCCCTGGTCATTCTTCTGGCTCCTCCCTTCCTCTGACTCCCATCACCTACCCAGAACCTCTTGCTTTGCTCCTTCTCTATGTTCTACCCCCTCTCCATAGCCTCTTCCTTTCTTTCACCAACATCTCCCTCACACAGTCCTTTTGGTCAATACCCACTCACAATATCTTATAATACAGTTGCAGATAGTGACCACTGCTGCCTTTTTACACTTAAGCCCGAGTCAAGATGATATTTGCTCTGTCTAGCTAAAGGCTTTCCTAAACCTTACATGGAAAGACAAACTTTCACGGAAGAATATAGAATAACCATTGGAAAATGTGATCTAGCAAAATTGTCTTGGGAGCAAAGGACACTTAAAACTCAGTTGGAAAAATCAAGGTGGATTGATTACCAAAGTGATATAAAATATCAAATATATGAACCGAATATATGCTTTGAAATATATGAATAAAAAATTGGCCAAGAAGGAATATAAAAAGAATATAAAATAATACATGACTTCTTAGAAGCCATCCCTGAGGTCTTTCCAAAAAAAAAAAGTGGTTGATCGAAAATGCAATTCTGCACACAAGGGAAAATAATTATTTTCTGATATCAGAAACCATCTGACTAATAATTTCAGAGAGTATCCTGATCCAATGAGGGAGAAAATATTATTACTGTCTGAGTTACCTTTGTTGCTGACTGTCTTAAATCTCAGGTGGCAAGGAATACAAAAACAGGATGATAGACTTCCTCTAATTTGCACGGACACACTAAGCATTTTGAAGATACTTTAATTCAAAAAATTATAAACCCAACTAATACCTCTTCAAGTTAAGCCATCAGTTCTTAGATAAATCTAAGAACCAGGCCTACCACTGGAAAGCAAAATGAAACAAATTAGCAACAGCAGTGAAGCACGTATGTGTTAATATGAGGAGGGTAAAGGATATTGAACAGACAATTATTCTACCTTAGTTTGAAAGATAAAACCTAAAATAACAACAACAAAAACAAACCTTTGTCTGACAAAGGATACAGATGTGTGATCAAAATTGCCCTTCACAGAATAAATTTCCACATAATGGCCAAACCAAGATGCTTCGTTTCTAATTGATCCTGGGGTTTTACATCCTGTCAAGTGGTCACAAATAGGAGAGTCAATGGCAGTATGCATAGTAGTTATATTTTTTGGATCGTTAATGTTTGTGGTACTTCAGAAACAACACAGATTCTTAACTGGAATTGGCACTACAGGTAAACATGGCAACCATATCAACACCCAACTAAGTGCATTACTTCTTAGCTATAATTATAACTAAGGAAGAGGTTATTATTAGGGTTGCATTAACGAAAAGGTTATAATTAAGGACAAAGCACATACTAGAAAGCAGATTCAACACGCAAAGAAGAATGCTTTCACAGATTAACATGCTAAAATTGAGCTGCTTTATTTAAAGAAATCTAGACTGTTTAGCAAAAAAGTCAAAACTAAATTTTCACTGTTGTCATCAAGTCTTGACTTAACATGAGTTTCAGTCACCTATTTCTGGTGGAAAAAAAGACCACTTTGATAAAAATTACATTCTTTGTTCTACCCTAAGGATCTCTGGTGACACTAAGATAGTTTTCTCAAACATGCTGAAATAGAGTGTATTCAAAATGTTATATGACAAGCCAGGTGTTGGTGGTACATGCCTATAATCCCAGTACTTGGGAGGCTGAGACAAAATGACTGCAGATTCAAAGTCAGCCTCAGCAACTTAGCAAGACCCTCAGCAACTTGGTGAGACCTTGTTTCAGAATAAAAAATAAAAAAGGTCTGGGCATGGAGCTCAAAGATAGAATGCTCCTAGGTTTGATCCTTATTACCCCCCCAAAAAAAGTTATATGCCATAATTCACTGTGGACAGGGAAATTCATAACCGCCCTAAATGGGTTTTGCTGGAGAAACTTCAAAGATTGCCTTCAAAGTTTATTTTTTTATATTTCAAGTCTGCAATCATAAAAAATATTAAAATTGAGATAAAAAATAAATTGAATTTTGGACTCATTTGAATATCTACACATAATGCTTATTCCATCCCCTCCCTTCAGAGAGTTAGAAATATGTTAATATTGTCTACCTGTCTTCTCATTGGCTAGAAGCCTTTTCTTGCTCTTGTCTTTTTTATCTAGACTTTATAACAATAAAACAACTGCTCTGTGTGTGCATGTGGTGCTGGGGCATTCTACCTCAGAGCTACACCCTCCCAAGTAGACCTCATATTTCCCAGTCAGTGAAGAACATTGCATATGTATAAAACTAGAAATAACCATTTCCTTGGATGGGTAATTAAAGAACTGCTAACCTCAGAAACTTCACTGCCTTTCCCACCATCAATCCTAAATAAACTAGAATGGATGGCTCATTAAAACTAAAACTGTCAAGGTTATTGAGGAGCCTTAGTCCAGGGGCTTTGCCATTATCTTTCCTGGCCATTAGGACACTCCAACAGGATGCGTAAACTACCCCTGCATGAGCTGAGCTCTGGATATCCCGAGTGTCTGGAAACAGAACTCTCCTGATGCTGTTACAAAACAGACAGGACTGCACACTGTAGAGACTTATTGAGCTTCACCTGAGCTTAGCATTAGTAGATTCGGGTGGCTTTTCTCAATGATAAACCACATGTAACCCTATTTACCAGAGATATTCCTGATTGGCACTTGCTATCCTCATCCTTAAAAAGGAGAGAAATTTCTTTTCAACTAGGAGAACTGATTACAGAAAATGATACCAACATAAAATTACACATGAACCTCACTGGTCATTAGGTCTAATTGGAACATCAGAGGGAAATTCTTAGGTAGTGTTAACCACAAACACAGAAACACAAGAATTGGCAGACTCCAACAGACAGAATCTTTCATTCAGTACTTTTTATCTCAAATTAAAATAGGGAATTTCAACTTATGGATAGATGCAGTAACCTTAACCAAGACCTTTTCTTAAAAAAATCAATGTGGCAAAATACATATGAAATTTAACCACTGTAACCATTTCCAAGTGTATAGTTCAGGTGGGCACGGTGGCATATGCCTGTAATCCCAATACTTGGGAGGCTGAGACAGGAGGATCACAGGTTTGAGGACACCCTCAGCAACATAGGGATACTCTCAACAATCTAGTGAGATCCTGTTTCAAAATAAAAGAAATATAAAAGGGCTGGGGGTATAGCTCCAAGGTAGAATGTCTCTGGATTCAATCCCCAGTAACACACACACACACACACACACACACACACACACACACACGTACAGTTCCATAGTGTTAAGTAAATCCACACTGTTGTGCACCAGTCTCGGTAAGTTTTTCATCTTGAAAAATTGAAATTCTGTATCCATCAAATAATAACTGCCCATTTCTCCCTCTCCCCAGCTTCCTGACAACCACCGTTATTCCTTTTGTTTAACAGGTTGACTCCTCTAGACATCTAGTATATGTGAAATAGTACAGTATTTGTCTTTTGGTGACTGATTTATTTCATATGGCATAATATCCTCAAAATTCATCCAGGTCATAGTATGTGTCAGAATTTCCTTCCTTTATAAGGCTAAATAATAATACGTTTTAAACATAACTACATTTATTTATCCATTCTTCCAACAAAGGATGAAGATAGCAATAGCAAGTCAACTAGGGCTGACTCAAGAAAACTAGGCCATATGTTTACATACTGAGAAACATCCAGATATCTTTAGTACCTAATTCACATTAGGTACTAATTATAAATACATTGTTATCACTCATTTGTTGAATAAATTTGTTGATAAATTGCAAATGACTCAATATAAGTTCTGTATCACAGAGTATCCTTTTTTAATTATTATTTGTCTTCCAGGTGTTACAGGTGTCAGACTTAATATTATCCTGGACCCAACCAACCCTTCTCAATACCCTCAACTTTTGCTCTTCTTCCTCATGCCCACGATGACTTAGTTTGTACTCTTACTATCCCTCCAATGAATTAGCTGGATATAGACCTACCAGCTCTTCCTGCCTTGAAGCTCTCCTGTCTGTGATCCATCCTTCAATCATTGTCATTATGATTTTCTTGAAACAGAAATCTGATGAAAGCCTTCCCCTCTTAAATATCCACTGTGAAATATCCTTCACAGTGAGGAGCGGAAGAACAGCCTTATTATGAAACGAAAACCCCTGCATGCTCTGTTGTCAGAAATCCCCCGAGCATCTCCCATTGGCCACCATTCTCTCTGTGCAATAAGTCAGCCACACCTAGAAGATGCCCCATTGCCTGAACGTGCCACACTTTCTTCTTCACGCTTCTCTGTCCTTCAAGGCTGCTCTCTACCTGGGATACACTTCTGCCACTGTCTCACCTTCCCAACCCTACCCTCTCCTCCCAGACTCAACCTGAGTCCAAATCAGCTCAACCTGAGTCCTTCTCACTCCCACAGGCCTGAAGCAAATGAGTGAGAGGCAAGGCTAGGAAGGCAGCAATGATTTAGTGGACTATTAATACTTAACTCTGGATTTCAGAGGAATTTAAGGCTGGAAAGACCCTGTGAGGTCATCTAGGCTATTTCTCTTGTTCATCAAAGACTACACCTTCACAGCTAACTAAAATAAATATATAAATAAATTATACAACTTAAAGGAGCATGAACATTTTGTAAACCACCCTCTGGAGCCCTTAATGATGTGTAATGAACCTGCTTGTTAAATTATTGTTTAAATTCCATAAATTTTCCATCCTGAGATGTAAACTGATTTCCTCCTTTTAATTCATGGAGAAGCAGGAGATGGGCACCATATATTTCTGACTTGAGGATTGCAGTGACTTCTGAGTTCTTGCCTCTAAGTTGAATAATTCCAGATCTTTTCACCTTTCCTTGTAGGTCTTCCTTTACAACCAATTCATTATCTTTGTGGCTGTCCTCTGAACCCTCTTCAAGTTTTCACATTCCTCTTAAGATTGGGAGTCTTTGATTTGCTGCAGAATTCCAGGATGGATTTGACAAGTTGTCCTTTCACTAGGGAAATTACCTCATCCTTCTTACATACTCCATGTCTTTATTTTGTCCCACAACCTTCACTTTGCCTTTTAAACTTCAATGCTTACCCTACCGATCTCCCTGTACTGGGTTTCTTTTATTTTTATTTTTAATAGGCTTTTATTGGTGCCTTGTAATTATACATCATAATAAGCTACAGAATGATAGAAGCTTGCATGCACACAGCACTTGGTGTGTTTTCCTCCCAATCCCACCCCATTCCTCACCCCTTCCCCATATGTTATCGAGTTGGCATTGATAAATTTGTATATTTATGGAGTATTATTTGAACAGTTTCCTTCACAACTCTTCTTCCCTCCCCCTCCCAGCCCTAGACCCACCCCATCCCTCCACTGGAGTTTCTCCTCTTTTATCTCAAGTCTGTTTTTGTTTTTCTTTTCCCAATTTCTCTCTAGTTTTCATATATGAGAGAAAACACAACCCTTCACTTTCTGAGACTGGCTAATCTCAGCATAATATTCTCCAGTTCCATCCATTTTCCTGCAAATGACAAAATTTTACTCTTCATTATGGCTGAATAGAATCCCATTGTGTGTATATCCCATCATTTTGTAATCCGTTCCTCTGTTAATGGACACCTAGGCTAGTTCCATAGTTTGGCTATTGAGAATTGTGCTGCTATAAATCTGAATGTGCATATATCATTATAATATTCTGACTTCAATTCCTTTGGAGTGATACCAGGCTTCTGTTTTGTACCCTTATATTTTCCACTGCTTCCGGACATCATCAATTAATTACTCCTTTTACTTCTAACCTCTTCAGCAACTGTTCCAATCTAAATTTATCTAGATGAAGCTGCAATCTGTTTGTATCTGAGTGTCCTTCATATTTACTAAAGTCTTACTACACTTAAAATCTATCTCTGGAAGCTAATGTTTGTAAACTGATGACAACTGCTCTTTACTTAGCATAATGAACAATAAATAACAAAAATAACAATTGTACCAGATACACTATGTAGATTACCTCAATCATATTAATAGTAATAGTAGTAGTAGTGGCAGTGGTAATAAAACATTCAATTATGTAATGTTTACAGTAACTCATTAATCTTTGCAATTATCCTGTACATTCCTCATGATCATCACCAGGATAGGAAAAGGGGAACTAAGTAATTTTCCCACTGTCTTGTATAAAAGTGCGAGCGACATGATGCCAGCCTGATGCAAGCATGATTTAAACAGGATTGATTCATGACACTCCCAGAATCGACATTTTCACGCAACTGTTTAGACATCTAGAAAAATAAAATCTACTTGCAATCAAGGTGTTGAGGGGGGAAAAAGATGCTTGTTCTTGTTACATTGTAAAATGCTAGCAGTGGGGAAAATGGGTTTGAATCTCTGTTTGCCCTGAAAAAAATATATAAACTTAAGTATAGAGATAAGTGAGGGGGGAGCCACCAGACTGAACACTTCTGTCTGCAAAAGGAATTACTAAGCCGTTAGAGGAAAGCTTCGCTCCAGACCTTATTAGCAGAAGGAAGCAAAAGTGATGCCTTCCTTTGATAAGATAAGCAGAAGCTTACAAGGATAAGCTGATAACCAGGACAGCTTTAAAATTCCCTGAAGCTTGTGTGTGTGTGAGTGACTAAGACCTGCATTAAGGTTGCATAAAAATAAGCATTTTGTAAATTTTGCTAGTTAAAAAGGTAGGTAATTCATTTTTCCTTTAATTATATTTCTATGAAGGCTAACATACAGATGGTAGCAATTATTGTTTGATTCAATTTTTAAAAAGTTGATTTTACACAAAAATTTACTAGGGTAAAACAATAATATAATCTTTGCAACACTAATTGGATACCCCAGGAGTTCATCTAAATGTTGGAAATATGCTGCCACATCCACCCTGAATTTCCCCTGTTGCGCAGCAGAAAATGCAAGCTTAGACTTTCAGGATGAAATAATAAGCCTTTAAATTCAGTTCAGTTCAAAAATTATTTCCTTAACAGCTATTAAATGAAAGACAGTATGTTTAAATTTAAACTTATTCAGGAGCAGAAATTACAAGAAATCCTTTAATTCTATCAATTCAACATTTGGTGGCAGGAACCACAAAGGGAATGGAATGCTGCTGTCTTGTTCTGCTGATGCACACATGTTAATTAAGTGCATAATTTCAGAAGGTTTGTAGGTATGAACAGGACTCTAACTGTACTGTAATTCTGCTATATCTCCTTATTTGCTCTTAACAAGTACCACAATTAATTAATTAATTAATTAATTTATGGTACTAGGGATTGAGCCCAGGGGCATTCTACCTCTGAGCTAAACTCCCCAGACCTATTTTTTTTAAAAGGGTCTCCCTAAATTGCTGAGGGCCTGAACATTTTTAAATTATCATAACATCTTCAAGCCTTTGTGGATTTTCAAATTGTAAGTATTGAGTACACCGATTCTGTCAAGGTCCTTTATCACTTGACTTTTACTCTCTTTACTTCTTCTTTCTTTGGAATTTGAATGTTACTATCAATTTCTCAGAACCTCACTGACCAAATATAAGGATCATATTGATTTCTAATTCATTCTGTAAAACTGAAATTCTGTTTTTGAGTGTCTTGTGGTGAGCGTGTGTGGTACACATTATTAAACTTTGTTTTGACACCTAGTATATTATTTCCTTCTAAAACTGGACTTGCAACCTTAGTTTCAGACCTGTTTGTTGTAGACACCAACTTGTGGATCTTTTTTAAAAAATATTTGTGATAAAAGTTGCTCAATACTCTTGTACAACTTGTTCAACTCTTGTACTCTTGTTCAACTCTTGAACAAAAGCAAATGAATCTAAAACTGTCCTGTTGGTTTTGTCCTATTTCCAACAAATCTGTCTCTCATTGTTTCACTAAATGGTGACTAGACCTGGTCAATTTATCCCCTATTTTTAATTATTCAGTTAAAAACGGTATACCTCGGGCCAGACGTGGTGGCACGCGCTTGTAATCCCAGTACTTGGGAGGCAGAGACCGGAAGATCCGGGTTCGCGGCCAGCCTCAGCTACTGAGTGAGGCCCTCCACAACTTTGTGAGACCCGGTTTCAAAATAAAGGATAAAAAATAGGGTCGGGGGTGTAACTCAGAGGTAGAATGCCCTTGGGTTCAATTCCCGGTACCGCAAAAAAAAAAAAAAAGGCATACCTCTAAGACCAATCTATACTCTATACTTGTTTGCATCTTAATACTGCCAAAGGGTGGTAATCTTTTCTAGAAAAATATTATAGTGTGGTGATCTCTCATCCTAGTTCCTTGCTTCCCAAGAGAAAGATTTCAAATGAAAAGTACACATAAGGGAATATAAGAGCTTTATCTAGGGAAGTGGGGGTACAGGTTAAGAGGATAAAAGGATATCTTCCAAAGAAAGGGTCTGGAATGGTCCATTTCTGGAAGTGGGATTTATTTACTCTGGAAACCTTGCCCAAATGTTTATGCATTTGGGGGAGGAAACAATCTCTTTTTACTCATAGCTTAGTGTGTGAGCTGTCTCCACCATGTTGGAAACTTTCCCCAGGTGCCTAAGTGAAACCCTAGGTGGGGTGTCTAAAAGGGCAATTGTAGCTGGGTGGTGAATTTCTTATGTCTTCTCATGAGGACTGACAGGATCCTCCATTCCATTCCTTCCCCTGCCCTGCTCATCTCTAATCTGACTACCTAACAATACAAAGGAGAAAAAAGTTGTACCTTCTGGTTCTGTACTTACATCAGTAGTATTTTATTTGATTATTTTGTACAGAAATAATATAATAATAAAATTAGGCTCCTAACTTTTTCTACAACTCGTATCTTCTCCTTGGCTTTGTTTTTCATCCTCCAAACCACACTTTCATTTTGTATTTCTTAAAGGACAATTTGGCTAAAACTCATCATTGTTTCTCCATCACCTTCAAGGAAAAGAAATTGTCTCAAATTCAGAGTATGGCAGGCCTGTCCCTATTTCTTTTCAACCCCATCTGTATAACAACTTTATTCTTGTCAAATATTACAATACTACATTGAGGACACTCCCTCAAAAGGTGAAATAATTTAATAGGTTTTGGCTTTTGCTTCAAAAGAGTTCTCACTCTGTCATCCACCCATTTTGCTTCTACTGTTCTCTTAACTAGTCTCACATGTTACTGTGTAAAGACCCTGTGTTCTGAATACAGTCCCTCCTGTACTGAACAGATTTCTAATCTCTGATATTTCCTTTGGTATTTTCCATATTCTGATATTTATAAGCATTTTATTTCTTTAAATAGACTGATATTTTTATAGAAAGGTTTTTGTTTTGGTTTGGTTTTTACTTTTGCATCATTTTGCATGGTGTCTGAAGCAGTGTTTCTTTATTATGAATACAAATTCAGGTCTGGCACAGTGGCACATGCTTGTAATCCCAGTACTTGGGAGGCTGACCCAGGAGGATCACAGGTTCAGTTTCAGTGCATGGTAACTTAACTGAGACCCTGTTTCAAAATAAAAAATAAAATAGGGCTGGGGGTGTAGTTCAGGAGTAGAATGCCCCTGGGTTCAATCCCCAGTAACTAACACACACATACACACACGAACTCAACTCTGCATAACATTTTTAACTAATGATAAACTATCATAAAGAGTAGAAATACTGTCAAAAGAAAGTTAAGAAGAATGTAAAGTAATTTAATGGTATTTGTTTATTAAAACAATCTTTCCCTTTGAAGTAACTTTACTGACTTAGAATTTTAGAATATAACTATTTTACATCATTTTGCAGTGGTGATAACAGCACAGGATTACCAATTACTATTACTTCTAACTATATATGTTATTTATTTAAAACCTACTGTGTACAGACTACTTGGATAATTTCTTATCTTTAAGACTTACAGAAATCTTCCAAAATTGTTGTCGTTGCTGTTATTCACATTGTGCATTTTAGGAAAATAGGGCCAAAAAGTCACTGGTGGTAGAACTCAAATTCAATCCCAAGTCTCCTTTGCTTTCAAATATGCCCGACAATTTCTCCTAAAATAATAAGAGGGAACGTTATTGCTCTAAACTTTCATAAAATGCATTAAAATATCCTTTCATTTATGGCTTGGCTTTCAGGGAAATGATAGATGTAATACTTTGTTGTTAAATTTATAGTCACTTGCATATAATTAGAATAACATGGAAATTTTTTAGGAAGTGTTTTGAATTAAAGAGGAAACTTCAACCATATTTAAAAAAAACTTTTGTAAAGATTTTGTAACAGATTTCTAAGTCTTACATTTGAAGATGTCTAAGAATAAAATGCAAGTCCCTTAACAATTAGGAAAAATGCCTTTATAGTGAATAAAAAAGATAAAATGTGAGTAAAACTGCAATTCTATGTTTTTTAAGTTCAGCCCATATAGCTCACTCGCTTCTCTTTGTCTTATTTATATTGTGTGCATGCAATCATAAACTGAGTGGATAATCTCATATATTTAGCATCATTAGAGGAAAGAAAATGTACCTGAATATCAAAGAGTAGAAAATGAATTTTGCTCCCCAACTCCAAATCCAACTTTAAGACAAACACCATATGACTTTCATAATATAGTGAAGAACATTTTACTTCAGTAAATGTCCATAAGCCATTCTACTTTTCTCCTTATGTTCTAAATAAGTACCACCATGAGCAGTTGCACTGATTGTACTGCTTTCAAGACATTGGCGGAATGCTTTGCTTGTGGAAACTCAGCTCATTCCTGTCTTAGGTCATGAAATGCTTGTCCCAACATCATAAAAGTGACTGTTGTCACCCTCGCCACCAGCTTGAGGCCTTTCACAGGAAAGCCATGTGCTAAAGATATATGATTATTAAAGGTAATAATTACATAATTGTTAGTCCCTATTCTTCCATTGTAGAATATGAATTTCAACTCAGATTTACTTAAATTATCTATTTGTTCTATAATTGCATTTAGTCTGATTTGGAGTGGCAACAGGTTCAAAAACTAAAGTGTCCCAAGTGACAGAATTTTCAAACATTCACATATATTCTTACTTAAAGTAATAATTATTTTCTCACTCCACATCAAAGTTTGTATGGACTAGATGAAACACAGAAAAAGGGACTTATTTCTTATTAATAGATATTACTTGACATTTTAGCTTTAATGCTAGAAAATACAAGTAGTTTGTAATGTGTCCAGAATTGCCTTTCTTTTTGCTTACAGAGCACTTAAGTGTCATGTTAAGCCTGAGGCAAGTCTGTCTAGAATTGTGTTTACTGTATTCTTTTCAAAATGCAGCACAGAATCTTATCGCTTATCAGTGCATAAAGTCTAACAGATTGCAGACTCAAATTTCCCCTTCCAGGCAATGTTGGGTTTCACTATTGTTTGCCATGACAAAGGTTTTCATGAATTCTACAGCTTGGATTTCTGTCTTGTTTTCCTTAGCACAACCCTCTAGGCAACCAATCCACATTTTTCAACTGCTAGAAATTGCTCAAAATGTTACTACAAAAGCTGCACTTTAAAATTCCAAGTCTTACTTTTGACTCTTTCTTTCTTCCCCCCACCCTTGAAAAAATTATACCTGGTAGTTTCAGTTAAATTGAAAAGAAGAAACAATTAAACATTGTCTGCAGATGATGTGATTGTAAACGAGGTTGCCTGAATTTGGTGAAAGCAAATATGTATACAATCCACATTTGGGCTGTAATTTTAAAACTATATATATATAGTAGAAGGGAACTATCTTGGGTAGATACAAAGTTAGTGTATGCTATCTAGCTATCTAGCTATCTAGCTAGCTATCTTTTGTGTGTGTGTGTGTGTGTGTGTGTGTGTGTGTGTGTGTGTGCGTGTGTGTGTGTGGCACTGGGTATTTAACCCAGGGGCATTCTACCTTTGAGCTACACATACACCCCATTCCTATTTCACATTTTTATTTTGAAACAGGGTCTCTCTGAGATGTGGAGGGCCTTGATAAATTGCCGAGGCTGGTTGCAAACCTGCCATCCTCTTGTTTCAGCCTCCCAAGTACTGGGCTTATTTTTATTAATGCGACTTTCAGATAATTTAGAGATATTTTAAAAATGTGTTGGTTATAGACCAGAAAAGTTTCTTAGAGTCCAGGCAAATGATTTCCAACCTTCTCATCAGAGATTTAACAACTTCAACTTTTAGATGCCATTCAAATTGAATAATCAGTTTAGGTGGGGTTAGAACATTTTGTTGACTGAACTACTATTTTCAATCCATTGACATACCCCAGATTTTAACAAGCCTTGTGGATTTGACCTGCTACTTATTTCTGTAATATATTACCTCTACACTAACCCATTCTACTACCTTAGGTGAGGGCCTTATAACTTCTTGCCAGACACTTAGTCATTTTCATTTCCAAATCATCTCCACATTGCTCTAAGAGAATACCATATAAATCCCTAATTTGATCATATCGTTTCCCTCTTAAAATCTCTTAATGACACTCTGTCTCCTACACAATAAAACCCAAACCTCTTAGGATGACAAAACACAAGTTTCATGATCTGAATCTGCCAATTTTTCTAAATTTATCTCCCATGATGCCTTCTCAGGCTCCATCCCACACCAAAGCAAACATGAAAATCTCCAGTCTGATTTACTTTTCTTTTCCTCATTCAAATCTTTTTGCCTTTGCATTCTCTGTCCTTTGCTTAGCCTGACATTGTTAGGTAGCTAGATTAGAGATGAGTAGGGCAGGGAAAGGAATGAGACAGGATCCAGCCAGCCCTCATGAGAAGAGAGAAGAGTTTGACTGTCCAGCCGCAACTGCTAAATCAACACTCACCCCCCACCCGGGTTCCAACATGGTGGAAACAGCACAGGTGCAGTAATTTGTGGCAGGAAAAACTTTCCCATGTGCATTTGTTTTTGTGTTTTTAGATAATTTGTAGCAAGCTAAAAATGCATTTCTTGATTTTTTTCAAATTCACATTTTAGGAAATGAAAAGTATTCATAGAAAACATCTTGCAAAAGTCTCCCATATTATAGCTTGAGAATCATGGCTAAAGCCCTTGCTATTAAGCTTACATTTCTTGAAATATTAGTTATAAGAAATTTAAACTAATTTTTAAATATTTATTTTAATATTTGATATAGTGACCCTACTATATTTTGGTGGAATTTTTGTTAGTCTATTTTATAATCTGTGTGAGCAATTTGTTTGGAGGAAATGCTCATTCCACTCCACTCCAACAGAAGAGAAAAGGGAAATGTGAACACATGGACATTGCCAAATTGTCATTCTATCTAACCCCTCATTTAGAAAGAGATCAAGCCAAAACTCAGCAATATAAACAAGTAGTGATATAATTGTTTCTACTTTCTATGTTCCCATTTTCACCTATTCTTTGGAATTCAGATTTTCTTTGTGAATGCATTGAAAATAACTTCTTCAAAGAATACAAAGCCTTAAAAATATCCAACTTGGTTTTATTAAAAGATGTATTGGACAGGCTTTCAGGAGTACCAAGCAGTAGAAATAAATGTTCAAATAGAGACTAAAATTTAGAATGAAAACAAAGTGTTTAGTATTTCTTGCTTATCATCACTACTTCTTTCTTTCATTTGTTGTTTGAAAGCCTGACACAATTCTATTTTATAGGAGATTCTTGCTTCACAAAGGACTCATAGCTGTTAAGAGTCAGAGGTCAAAAAGAAGTCTTGAATCATTAGACACATAAACCTAGATTTCTGAGGTCGAACAAATGTACACATGTTTACATGCTATTCTGGGTCTGACTGATTATACCTCAAGGTTCATGACATGAAAAAGATATTTAATTTTTATCCCCATATTTTCCTCATATATGTTGAGAATATTATATGTATTCTTACTCTGCTGTATTTTAAATATTTCAAGGAGAATAAGAGAGGAAGTTAATGTAAGCATTTTCCTACCAAATTATTTGGAAACAAATATTTCAATCATTTTTATTTGTTTTATAAATAGAATTATATTCACTTAATATTTAATAAATATATATATATGTATTATTGCCACATATACATATGTGGCAATTACTACTAAAATGTGTTTATATAGAAAGTACATATTTGAGAATATTTGTAAAAGTACAAAAATTATGAAAATATACGATCCTTTAAAGAACGAAGAGCATGTTTTCAAGTTTGTACCAAATTCAAAATTGTTGAAACAATTGACTGTTTCAGAACTTATTTCCAACCTACAGTTTGCTCTCTCACCTTCTGCTAAGTGTTACAAAGGTGTCACCTCTTGAGAACTTTTTGCCTGACCATCACATTTAATGTTGGTGTATCCTCCCCACACTCCACCCTTGGACTGTTCGATTACAGATCACCTGAATAAAATGCTATTGTTCTCTTTGCATGGATTATTTTAGACAGATGTATCAGTGAATATCAGAGATAGTAAAATTGAAACTGTATTGTTTCAAACCTTTATTTTTAAAATATTTCTTTAGAAACCTAACCCACATTTAAATGCATGTTGTACACACTATAACACATTATTCAAATCTGTGTTTTCAAACCCAATTTAGCAAGGAATTTGTTTGTATTTTCTAACAGAGACCCAGCATTTATTATATTAAATACCACTGCTAAAATTTAGGGGTATTTAAATAATTTGTAGTGAGACTAGATTAAAAGTCACATTCTTAAATCCAGTTTCATAAAACAGGAAAAGAAATTCAAAAGATGTAATTTTACTCAAATTTCACATTGATTTTTTTTCTGCAATGGTGGGTGGGGATTATACCTAGGACCTCACACATAGTGGGCAAACACTCTACCAATTGAGCTACATGCCTAGCCCTTCATATTGAAATGTAAAAATTCAGTTTATAAAGTCTGGTATATTACCTATAGTTAGAAATATTTTGAAGAAAGTCAACTAAAATGATATTAACAAATCTGTGTAAGGAACTGGCATTACTGTAAAAACTTCTTAATTGTGGGTGAAACATATTCCTAAAGACTTGGATAAAAATTAATCTTTGTAACATAAGTCTTATGGGCTTGCTGGACTTCTGTTTCAAAACAGAGATTGTAGCATTAAAACCACATGAGATTAGTTTCGTCTCCAGTATCTCAAGGCCTGAAGGCAGAGCAGATGCTCTTCATTACGGATCAACTGTCTCATAAAACTTCTTCTGTGAAAACACTTCCTACTTTGATTAATAACTTTGTGAGTTGATTCATAAGTATTATACATAAAGATAGTAAAAGTTATTTACTATTTAATCTTATTTCCTCAAGCTAAAATCTACAGTTGCTTGGCAGTAGTAAAATTTTCCTTTCTAAGCAATGATCTGTAATTTGATTCAAAAGATGAGAAAAAGTGAGTATATATTTACTTTTATTTAAAAAAAAGCTAAACGTGTGACCTATTTGAAAGCTTTTAGTCTTTAATGTTTTCTAATCAAAGGTTCCATTTATATGAGACAATGGTATTAGCACACACTAAACCATACTATAAATAATATGATAATATAAGATAATGTATAAATTGTAATAATAAAAATAGTAGTATTGGCCTGCTTTTGCTTAAACCTAAAATTACTTGATTCACCAACATCTGTCAAACTGGAAGTTGGCAAGCATTTCTCTTATCTTCAAATTTAGTTGAATTTTCTTAGTAAATTATTGTAGACCACAGGTTTTCACAGAAACACTTCTCTGCTGAAGTTGCAAGATCATTATTTAGACAATCATTAACTATCATAAGCTTTGTGTAGTTGTATGATGCCATGAAATGGCATGAAATCAGCATGAAATGGCAAGTCCTCCTTCTCTGAGGATGATAGCATGCCTTTTGGTTCATCGCGATCAGAAAGAGTTTAATGTGGTGCAATGAGCACTGATTAGGGACTCAGACCTCGCTTTGTGTTTTGGCTCGGTTATCTCCTAGCTACCTGACTTGGGCGAATTATTGTGTCATTGGATTTCAGTTTCCACATCTCTAAAGTGGAGATCGTAATCTGTATTTCTAAGAGAGTTTAATTAAAGAAGGAAACATGTTTAAGAGGGTACTAGTCATCTATTAGGACCCATAATTAAGAGCTCTTCGCATCATAGCAAAGGATTTATATAAATGTTTCAGTATGAGGAGCAGAATTACGTGGATTTACTCCTTGTCAATAAATTACCCAATCCTTGGGATTTCATGAACTTCCCACTTAGAGCCTTTGCTTCCCACAAGACAAATATTACACTGAATTAGTTTTTTCATGCATCTCTCTCTAAGCTGAAGATAGTTTTTGTACTTTTCTGCCAATGCTCATATACACGTTGTATGATTTTACCCTATAATTCCTACTAGAAAATAAATAGTATCTGTGTAGGAAAACTTTGTATGAAACATAGTTGTTTTATGTAGAATAGAAGAGTCAGTATTTCTCTATGAATTATTGCAGAAAAACAAGGAATATTGTATAAATAAGTGAAAAACAATACCACAACCAGATGAAAATTCAAGACCATGAAATACTGCGCAACTGCCTTTTAGATTAGTAGCATTATGGACTGGTACGCTTACCTTCATAGGAAGGCAGGGATGGCTTCTTTCTTGTTAACAGCTTACCCAAGTGCTTTGCAGAGCCCCGGACACTTAGAAAATATTGAATAAATATTTATTGAATAAGTTAATTAATGATATCCTGTATTTTCATGGTCTATAAAGCTCAGCCCAGGTGTCCCTATCATATAAATTCAGGGTTAGGCGTGTGTTAGACATGCTCCAAGGAAGATGGTTTGCTATGGATTCAACCAAGAGCCGAGAGATATAAGGAACCTGCCAAACACCACCACCACCACAATGCAGAAATGGAAAACTCTCTCTCTCTCTCTCTGTCTCTCTCTCTCTCTGTCTCTCTCTCTCTCTCTGACTTTTCTTTCTCTCTTTATCTACTCATAGTCTTCATCTCTGCATTTCACAGTGCTGTGGCACCTTTGTGTCACTGCCACACTCTCTTCTGTCTTCTTTTCACACTTTACATTTTCTCATCTCTTCTCCCTTCTCTGGCTTCTCTGGTTTCTTGGTGCACTCACACAATGACAGAACACTCATGAAGTGTTCAGAACATTCACAACCCCCCACACTGGTGCATTCACCCACACACCCACTGACCCACTGGCTTGGGTCTTTTTCTTTTTTTCTGTAACTGATTAGGATACTATATGAGCACCTGTCAGTAATGTGCTATTATTCTTTCAGTATCTGGCTCATCTCTGCTAAGTTTTTGCCTGAACGTGCAAGACCTATTTCTTGTCCTTTCTTCTTCTTTTTTTTTCTTTTATGAAACCCTCTTAAAAATCTGCAAATGTGTGAGTCATTAGGAAGCAGAGATAATTAGGTAGTTGTGTCTTCCTGGTGCCCACTACATTTACAGATTATTGTTATGGAATACAAAACAGCCAACTGAATCAATAATGCTCATCTTAAAATAAAAATTATGAAATGCCCTGTTACTTCTAGCAAAACAAATTCAATTTTTTTTTTTTTTTTGCAGTACGGGGATTGAACCCGGGGGCATTCTACCTCCGAGCTACACCCCTGGCCCTATTTTTTATACTTTATTTTGAAACCGGGTCTCACGAAGTTGCGGAGGGCCTCACTAGGTAGAGAGAGAGAGAGAGAGAGAGAGAGAGAGAGAGAGAGAGAGAGAGCTGAGGGTGGCTGCGAACCTGGATCCTCTGGTCTCAGCCTCCCAAGTACTAGGATCACAAGCATGCGCCACCACGCCCGGCTGCAAATTCAATTTTTATTGCCTGCTCTATCCTCCACTCTTGAGTATTGAGATCCCCAAAATTTGAGGGTTGAGATCATTTCTTTTTAGTATTCCATAATACTAAGGGGTTTAGAAGTTTCATTCTGAGGCCAAGATATGTCATTATCAGTTGCTGGTTTTGTTAAAAACAAAACAGCAGCAACAACAACAAAACATTATTCCATTGAAAAGCCGACTCTGTGAGGCGGAGCAGAATCCAGGAATCTGCATTCTTCATAACGGTCCAACTGATTCTGGCATTCTGTCAAGTTATGGAGCACTTTAATGGTCTTAGCATCTATCCCATCCTGAACAAAGAATAAGAAGGCAATAGCAAGCCAGGCATGGTGGTTCATGCCTGTAATCCCAGTACTTGGAATGCTGAGACCGGAGGATTTCAAGTTCAAGACCAGCCTCAGCAAGGTAGTGAGACTCTCAGCAAAGTAGTGAGACCCTGTTTCAAAAGAAAAGTAAAAAGGACTGGGGGTGCAGGTTGGAGGTAGAATGCCCGTGGGTTTAATCTCCAGTAACACACACACACACACACACACACACACACACACACACACACAAAGGGACAGTGTTCTCATTCTCCCAAAGTAGTAATATAAAGCTTGGAAGTGAACTTCCCTGTGATCGACTAGTTTAGAATAATTTCTCTAATAACTTACGAGCAGATAAGAGCTGTCCCTCTTGTTAATGATTAACACCAATACCTTAATTAGAAAAAATGTTTCATGACAACTTACGAAATAAATTCATTTTATATTTTTTCTTAGTAAAACTGAAAAATCATCTATTTTTAATATGAAATGAATTTTTATGTTGTGAACCACAGAAATTACTATTTGGTTCTTCTTTGAGGGAAAACATAACTGACTAGTCAATTATAAAATTCATATTTTATAACAAATTAGCCAATTATAAAATTTCTGTTTTAATGCTTAAAAATCTAATATGTGTTTTACCCATATAATCCAAATCGGGGGGGGGATGATTTTCCAAAAATAAATAAATAAATATGAATGAAAGTATCATTTTATAGGATTGTGACAAAATTCTTCTTTCTTGATTTAAAAGGTGAGGTGTCTTGTGTTTGTCACAGGTGGCTGTGCGGTGCTCAGGTGCCCGGGGCTTCCTTTCTTCTTTATTGCTCAGTGCGCTACCTGTCAGCTTCCTCGATGATTAATCATCTCAGTTATTAGAGTCAGAATGAATTTGTAAGTGTGAGATGGGATGAGTGATAAGAAAGAGGACAAACACATGGAAAGGAAAACAATGTCCTGGCATAATAAAATTAAAAATAACCCACCCGCAAAGCAGACAGGTGTCTCCTGCATTGTAAATAACAACACTTTTCAGGCAGCATGTTGGATATGAAATAGCTCCTTCTGTTAATATTGAAAGATTAATATGACTTGAAAATAGGCAGTAGATGTAGTAAGAGTGAATAATACTTATTTTCGTGTGATACTCTTGTTTGCTTTTTCAGACAAGATATTGTACTTTAATCATCACAGGAAAAAAGTCTTAATGATCGTCTTAGAATGTATAAAAATTGTGTGAAGATACAGCTCAGTTTTAATATTTCTTTCAAGTTGCATTTGGACCACAGTGACTAAAAACAAACAATATTCTTAGTAAAGTCCCTTAATTAAAAAAATGAAGGTTTCACAATGTTTTTAGGTTTCATGTTCAGCAATGACCCATGATTATGATCTACTTTATGTGGGGCAGAATCATGAAAGTTTAGATTCAAGAGACATTCAAGTCTAGTAAAAATGAGCTTAAACGTCTGGAAGTTGAATAGGAATGGAAAACCCCAATCTGGTGTTAAACAACTGTCAAGATGGGTCTGTGAGAGATGGCAGCAAATATAGATGTTCCGAATATAGAGACATATAGATGTTCCGAATCATTTAAATAAATTTAAAAAATTAAACCCCCACTCTAGTTTTATGACTTCATTTTCCCCTCTAATTTCAATGAGCTGTAATTTGCATGAATAAACTTTCAAGTGCACAGTTTGATGAGTTTTGTTCCCCCTGTACTATTAGGTAACCACCATGAAATTAAAATATAGAACATCCTTCTTATGAAAGTTTCCTCCACTTGCTTCCACTTAATAAGTGAGCAAACCGAAATGCAGGGAGGTGAACTGTCCAGTTCCGGGTTTCAGAGCAAGCCTATGGTAGACTGGCTTAAAGTTCATTTCATTTAATTCATCAAGCTACAGTTGAGGGTCAGCTATACCCCAGACAGGAGGGATAAAATAAAAGGACAAGATAGATAAGGAGAGGGAGAGGGAGAGAAAGAGAGAGGAAACTCTCTTTTCTCACAGACAGAAAAGCAAGGGGGTTAAAGAACATATTAAAACAAGATGCAAAAGAAAATAAATACCAGTACAGGGAAGACCAAAAAGGCACAGGGAAAGACACCCATTATTTGAGGAAAGAGGAAAAAAATCAAGGAGACTGCCAGGAAGTGATAGGAGGGCTTAGATTTAACTCTTTAATTAGTGAGTAAACACTTGGGGAGGATGTATTTATTCATCCACATATTTGATAATTTCATCATGCAATATTTATAATAAGTTCAGCACATTACAAGCACTGTGATAGAATCTGGGTTCCAAGGGTGAAGCTAGACAGGCTTAGTCTTTTATGAGTAGCAGTTGGCAGAGTGGGCAGGTATTGGTAGATTAAGAATCCCCAGAGTAGATACTGATACTAAAAAAACATGGAAATATTAGAACATAGAATGATAAAGGCCCACTTTAATGTTGGAAGAAGACTTCACTGATATCACTTAAGTTGTGATATAAATGTTGAGTAAATTTTAACAGTGCAAAAGGAAGAAAATGGATATTCCAAGCAAAGGGAAAAGTGGTGACTTAGTCTTGTACTAATTATACCAAAATATTATAATAATAAAAGGATCCATAATATAATACATACATATATATACAAACATACATAGATCCATATAATTTTGTTTAAGTGAATAAGAATACGTGTTTTATATACATGTAAAACTCTGGGGGATAAATATTAAACAGATATTATGTTTATCCAAGAAAATCTGAATTGATAGAGGATTCTCACATCTTATTTTCTGTATCTCTGTAATGTTTTTATTAACTTCTGTTACAAATGTGTCTTAATTTAATGTTTAAAAATGCAAAACTAAACAAAATAAAATAACTTGATAACTAATGATGTTATTATCAAATGGACTTTGAAAAATCCTTATAGGAAGTAACATTTTCTGTTTAAAATAAATAAAAATTGGGGATAGTGGTACTGGGGATTGAGCCCATGGGCATTCTACCTCTGAGCTACACTCCCAGTATTATTTTATTTTGAAACAGGGTCTCACTAAGTTACCATACACTGGCCTCGAACCATCTTCTTCTTTGTAGGTTTATTAAGAGAATCAGAATCAGAAGGTAGTTGATTTATTTTGGTTGTCAGTGATCTGAATTGACTGCCATCATTAAGCCATGGTAGTGGTAGTCTGTACTGATGGTTAAGATGTTATGAGGTATGGGAAAGACAGAACGGGGATCATCCATTCTATCTACTCAGACATGTCCATGCACCTCACATCATGACAACAGGAGAGACTTTTTATTGGTTACTGTGTAATGTAAGTTATTACAACTAATTTTTCAAATGATGAGTGACACAAATTAAAATCGTATCCACTCAATTAGATGTTATCTAGAAAATGAACCACTTTAGAAAAATAAGATTATTAAATGGTTAAATAAGGTTGTAAACTTGAAAAACAATCATTACATTTTAACTTATAGTTTTTAAGTTTTTTCTTTAAAGCCATCTTAATGAGTGTTTTATATGGAAAAAATATTAATGTTTATTGAACAACTAAATGGTATATGATATATATAATCTATATATGCTATATTATATATAATGCTATATTACATATAGCATTAATATATATAATGCTATAGTACATATACATATAATTTGATTCTGCACAACAAGCCTATGCGGTTGAAAATATTCCCCACCCCTCCTCCACCCCAACTCACCACTTCATGGGGACTTCTCGCAGAGATTATATAAAGTTACATACTAATAAAAGATAACAAGAGTGTTTGTATAAAGCCGGACGTGGTGGCGCACGCTTGTAATCCCAGTACTTTGGGAGGCGGAGACCGGAGGATCCGGGTTCGCGGCCAGCCTCAGCTCTCTCTCTCTCTCTCTCTCTCTCTCTCTCTCTACTTAGTGAGGCCCTCCCCAAATTCGTGAGACCCGGTTTCAAAATAAAGTATAAAAAAATAGGGCCGGGGGCATAGCGCGGAGGTAGAACGCCCCTGCGTTCAATCCCTGGTACCGCAAAAAAAAAAAAGGGTGTTTGTATAAAGGTCTATTTGGCTGACCACTAAAACCTTATATACTTATTATTTTCCTCATTTTCATTCAATCCTGTTTAGCTTATGCTTTATTTAAAAAAGAGTTGTGCTTCAAAAATATATTAAAACATTTAGCACTTACTTCCCATAATTTAATGAGCTAATTCATGTGAAGTTTCTACTTAAGAATACTTAAGAGCAAAATTTATTGTTTTGAATAATTCGTTGTATATATTTTAGGATCTGATTTTTAATACTATTTATTACAATCAATATTTCTCTTCATCATTTTTCATTTAAATCATATAAAGTAATTATATATGTTCAGTGCTAATGGATTACGACTTTTTTGCCATAACTATGAAATCTAAAATTCTCTACAATGAGTAATAATTAGTTCTACCTTAAAATATGAGTTTTAAAAACTTGTAGATGTTTTGATTTTTCATTATAACTCTAAATACAAAATTCATTTTTGTAAAAAACTATGATTCTATTTATGTGCTTCACAGTATACTACTGTATAGCTTTAAATTTTAAACTGCAATATTTATAATTTAAGGTTTTTCTATTAAAAAGTTACTGTTTAAAATTGTACCTTCAATTTAATATCTGAATAGATATTTTAATTAGGAATCAATTAATGTAATTTTAATGTTTTAAAAATATCCAGTAAGTTAATCATTTTATACTTTACTTCCTAGTTTAGGAAATAAACAAATTCTTGGTAATAAAAAGACTTGCTTGATCAAATATGTTATTGGGGTTCAGTGCCACCATTTAGTATCTGTGGTGACTACATCTGTTTGGGTAAACAGCATCTCTGGGAAGGAAAGTTCTTTGTTCTGGTAGAGTGTAGACCTGATTATGGGCAAAGCCAGTACCTTCCTGCCCTATTATTGACCTCGACTTTGACCTGGCTGGACCACCCTCACAGGAATGGAAGGTAATAAAGTCTTCTGTCTGACTCAAGCCTGAGTCTAAGCTAAGCAGAGATAATCAATCACCTACAATTAAGTGTTGTGGTTTTGTGATGTGGACATTTACTGGGGACTGAGCTGAGATCACGAAACACCATTCATTTAAGTTTTCAGGGCTGTCTCAGAGCAGGATCAAGGGTATTTTAACTAGTACTTCAGGAAATATTTACCAGATTCAGAGTACAAAGATATGATCTTACAGGCCAAAAGAAAAAAGGAAAAGAAAAAAAAGAAGAAGAAAGAAAGCATTCCTAATAATAATGACAGACTCACTGTAAACAAGGGGTTAAGCAGAAAGAACCAAAATACCTTCAGGAAATATTAGCCTTCTTAATTTATTTTAAACTTTGATTGAACTAAACTCATTAACAGCTCAGCTCACATTTCTCAATGGATGAGCTGTGTGTCTTTGCTAGGCAAAATATTTTGCTTCCTAAAATCAGTTTGGGAATATTAGACAAATGATCGTGCTGTGTTTGGATCTATGTTTCAGGATGTCATTCCAAAAGTTTTGCCCCTCCTCACCCCACTCATCTTTCCCAAAGTATTTTAGTGCTTCTCAACATCAAGATTCTCTTGATCTCTTTTAAATGACTCTTTCTCCTTAATTCCAATTCCAAGCCGACCTTTCTCTTTTTAATTTTACTCCTGAAGATCACAAACTTTTTTTAACGGAAAAAAAAAATTCCTTTGACCAGGCACTGCAAAGCTACATGTAGCATTCTAATATACCCAGCCAGAAGGGGAGCTGTTTCATGTGTAGATTTGAAACAACCTGGCAGATAGCTATCCTTATGAATGTGTAGGCACCCATGGAGAATAGAACCTAAATCACATAAGCATCTTTCTTTCAGACTGAAATTCCACATGCTTCACTAGCAAGTGATCTAGCCAGAGACAATATAGTTTCTGAATCTATTTTACATACCTAACTGTTGTGATTGCATATCCTTTTGTCTTAACTAGAAGATAAGAACCTTTAGAGATTTCTCTTAAGTATTTTGAAACAGAGAACTTAGTATAATAGTAGGTGTACGTGAATATTTATTAATTTTTATTATATTCCATAGACAGACTGATTTTAAATAAAGTCAGAGAGCCTAGCCACATGATTTGGAGCCACTTGAAAAGCTCCACAAGCTGGCAGACTTTTAAATCAACACTAGATTATCTTGAAGAGAGAAAATATTTTCTGGGTGATGGGATAGAACACTCTTCTTTTTTTTTTTTTTTTTTTTT
>PVJS01001315.1:6212-59606 GCA_004027185.1 Glis glis | reverse complement strand
TACAAGCGTGCGCCACCATGCCCGGCCGATAGAACACTCTTCAAAGTAGTATTACTAGCCAAAAAAATTTCTTATATAAAAATCAGGAATGCAAATTAACAGGAGTAATTGGCTCATGGTTAGAATTTAATTAGAATTTTTAAGCATACCTTAGCAGATTACCCAGAAGAAGGTATGATTTCTCTGAAAAGACTTTCAGCTTGTCACATCTTCAATATTAATTGACTTTGTGGGACATTTTACTCTAAAGCTTGTGCAAAATCCTCTCGGTCACCTGTTCATGAGGCCTCTGAAATAAAGATGACCATGCACAATCATTCTGCAACCTTGAAATGTGCTGCACATGTCTCCCCAAAGTGTGCAACTGGAGTGGCCATTCAGTTATGCTTCTCAAGAAGTAGAACGTACCTCAAAAAATCCTCTCCTCTACATTTATGATGCCACTTCCGAACTCCCACTCACCAAGGGAGGTTAGTTTCCAGCTATACAAAATAAATATTTCACTTACCTGAAGATTGCTGATTGGTGTATACTTCCTAAGCTTACTGTTATTAAAAATGAAGATGTTATTGGTTTGATTAGAGTACTTAGAAGAGATTTTTCTTCAGTGGTATTGTTTTTGGCAAACTTGTTTCCCAGAACTTCTTTCCTACCATAGACATAGGTCTTCCTAAAAACAAAAGTAAGTCTGCAGAAGAAGGGCCAGCAGAGGGTGAGCTTAGTTTTGAGAGATGCCTAGATTATTTTGATCAGGTTTGGCCCAGAGAGAGAAAAGATTCTCAAAGTGCATATTGACTTATACTCAACTCATCAGCAAATCCATTTTATAGTATATGTTTTATCGTGTATTTAGATTTGCCATTATTTATTTTGAAAATAATATTTGTACTTTGGAATGAATTTTATGAATATAATTTATTAAAATAGAACAAACAATTCAATGAAATAAAAAGATTTAGCTAGTATGTATTTTTAGATATGTCACCAAACATTAGGCCTCAGTAATCTGACTTATAAAACTATTTTTAGAGGTGGGGGGACCCAGGCTGAATACAGGCTGGCACTGAGGTATGACCCCTCGCAGCCCTGCACCCTTGGGCATCCTGTACAGTCACAGGTGCATGCACCTCCTATATAATAGAAGGGGTGCACATGCATCTATCACATGCACATTGCGTATAGTTATGTGCAATGATTAAGTAAAGTGTAATATGCATATGCAATGACTAGGCAAAGTGTAACAGGCATGCTCAATGATTAAGCAAAGTGTAACACACATGAGTACATCACCATGATGTGAGCATGTGCCATTTTATGCAGAACCCTATATAAGGACCAGGTCTGTGAATAAAGTTGCTGTTTGCTGTTTGTTCTCCTCCAGATGGTGGCTCAGCATGTGTTTTTCATCCTGGGGATCTCACCTCCTGAAACCACAGATGACCCCTAAAGGGGTAATACTAGATAATCTTAAAAGTTCTTTCAGGACTTTCATTTCTATGGTCTAGATGGAATCCATAAAATGGGACCAACATAGTAAAAATGAAGAAGACTTTAGTAATTTTAATTTCGCTTTTGTCTACTTTATCATGTCCTAATGTTAATTCTCTCTTGATTTGTATTGGTTAGGCTGAAAAGATAAAAAGAAAACAACATAATTCCTGCCTGTAAAAGCCAACATTTGTAGTGATGAAATCAGTACATCTGCATGTTAAGTATGATGATTTCTCTTCCACACAGATATCTTTATTGAGGGTTCCTTTCCCCCCTTTCAGTTTTTCTTCTATAATATTCAAACAGTATGATGTATGTGTTGCTTTCAAGAAAATAATGTTCGATTAGTCCATTGTAGAGAGCAGTGTAATATAAAATTTCCCTGGCCAATTAATTGGAATTATTATTTTTTTTTTGCAGTACTGGGGATTGAACCCAGGGGCATTCTACCTCCGGGCTACATCCCCAGCCCTGTTTTTTATTCTTTATTTTGAAACAGGGTCTCACTAAGTTGCGGAGGGCCTCACTGAGTAGCTGAAGCTGGCCGCGAACCCGGATCCTCCTGTCTCAGCCTCCCAAGTACTGGGATTACAAGCATGCACCACCACGCCCGGCCTAATTGGAATTACTTTTAATGAAATCACTCAGCAATTTAAAACATACACACACACATATGTATATTCTGTGTGTGTGTGCATGCGCGCGCGCGCGTGTGTGTGTGTGTACCCATCATCCTTAAGTTATCCAAATACGATTAAGGGATAAACAATTCTACTTTCTAAGGCATAAATAATTCTACTTTCTGAGTAGTATGTGAGAATACTGTTTAATTTAATCTAGACCTCAACAGAAGATATATAATGTGTGTGTGTATATATATATATATATATATATATATATATATGCATTCTATAATATTAAAAATGAGGTTATTAAAACATGCTGACAACTTAATGCTAAGTTAATAAATTATGAAAAGAAGTATAAGGTATCATATTCTGTATTGGATATTTTTATTCCAGATTTCAACAAAGCAATTCTTAAAATAGCACTTGAATCTTCATGTTTTTAGTTTCTTTTATTACTATATATAAAGGACTTTCAGAAATTGAAATTATTTTATTTTTTGTGGTACTGGGGATTGAGCCCAGGGGAATTCTACCTCCAAGCTACACCTCCAGCCTTATTTTATTTTTATTTTGAAACAAGGTCTCGCTAGGTTAATGAGAGTCTCACTATTTGCTGAGGCTCTCCTCAAACTTGTGATCCTCCTGTCTCAGCCTCCCAAGTACTGGGAGTACAAGTGCGCACCACCACAGAAATTGAAATTAAAACAAATAAAATATATTTGTGAAAGTTGAGGGATATATTCATGCATTTGCATGTTTATTCAGTACTTTTGAATACCTACTGTGTGCCAGGCACTGGGCAAGTATTGAGAAGGCATCACTTAACTGAACATAAGAAATCCCTGTTTCTAAGAAATTTGCATTTGAGGGGAAGCTGTATGTAAAAAATAAATTAAACAAGAAAAAGGATGAGGCATACCCCAGAGTATTATTTTATGTTGAGAATGCAGGGTTTTATTTTAATTAATTTGTATTTGTGACTGTAACATATACATAAATGTACATAGAGCAGATTATATATATGCATATATAATATATACATATAATATATACATATAATAATATATATAATATAATATATATTATTATACATAATATATATAATATTATATAATTATATGATATAATATAAAACATTATAATATATTATATATTATATATTATACTATAATATATAATAACATATTATAATTATAATGCATAATAACATATCATAATATATACATATATTATATACATATATTAAACATATATACATATACATATCTACATGCATTATACATATATAATATATACATATATTGTACATATACATATAATATATATTATATATACATATGTTCAAGTAGAAGAGAATTTCTCAACATTGGTACTACTGATATTTGAATTGGATACTTCTTTCTTTGGGGGACTACACTGCGCATCATATAACATTTAAAGGTATCCTGGCCTCCAGCCACTAAGTGCCAGAGAAATTCCCCAGATGTGACAACTGAATGTCTCCAGCCATTGTCAAATGTTCCCTAAGAGGGAAATTCACCCCAATTTGACAACCACCTGGATTGAATATATGCATATGGTAAAATTCAACAAAAATTGCTCAGTTTTTATACTGTTCCCACACCATGCTGCTCTGTCTTAGAAAATAAGAAATGACTAAGTCAGGGAGTTTAATGTAATTTGACATATGACACTGCTTTCATTTCCTTTCTTTTACTCTTATTCTATCTCTTCTTCTCTTTATAAATGTCATTTTTGTAAGTCTCTATTTCTATACATTTATATTCGTATGCCTGCAAGTATGTTTGTCTATCTATATGCATATATATGAAAAGAAGGGAACAGACTTGCATTAGAACTGCAATTAGAATTACAGTGGTAGTAATACTTAATAAGGCTCATTTATTTGGTTAATAATAATAAATACCAAGATGAGACTGGTATCACATGAGTTGTTGGTCACCATAATTCAAACATCAATGGCTAATAATAAATCCAGGAGGAATTACCTACTCAGAGGTTGAAAAAATGAGTACTTTCTACTGGAGAAGCAGCAATGAAAATGTTCTTGTCAGAATGTATAGAAATAATTGATTTTGTATGTGAGTAGTAATTAGTACAGGCTCACTCTTCTGGCAAAAACAGAAAAAACTCAAAACACTATAAAATATGCAAACACTATATATATAAAATATATAAATGTATAAATATAAAATATAAAATTTTATATATCTGTATCTATCTATATATGTATATATATATATATATATATCTCCAGTGAGATATATATACAATATAATATATATATAATATAATATCTCCAGTGATGCGAAAGTAAGCATCTTAGGACTAGTGTCCCTGATATAAGGTAAACAAGGGGCATAAACTACAGATTAGCTCCAATTTCCTTCCCAAAGATCCTTTCTGAAATGCAGTACAAAGAAATGCGGCCTAATCAGAACAGGCGGATTGACTGAGCTGAGGAGACAGATATTAAATCCGATGCTTTTGAAGCAGATAGAATTTGGAGGGGGAGGAGAAGAATCTGCAGAGAGGGAATTCAAATACTGTGGGTAGAAGGTAGTGTAGTATAGTGTAGGGCGGTGAAAGGGTCTTGGCCGAGGGTTGTACTGTGCGTGTGCAAAGGGATCCTGAGCAATGGGAAGAGCAGAGGTCGTCCAGGGTTGTGAGACCAGAGATATTCCCAGCAGACTATGAAAACTTCCCTGCGCACTTGGAGCATCCTGTTGAGAGTACAGAAAGAGCCAAGTTTTGTGTAAGACCTATGTCCTAAAGTAGGATAAAGGATAGAGGGAAACAAAAAATTAATCTCACAGAATATAGGCGGAACCTGAATAAAACTCCAACCTTTTTCAGGAAAAAATATCATAATCTCAACTTTCAACATCATTGAATTCATTGTCACGCATACAACAAAGGCTACTACATATTATAAAAAGAGGATGTACATGTTACTGAGATCGGTGGTGATGCCTTCATACACAGACATAGCATTTTGAACTGTTTCCTTCTACAAGCCTCCTTTTTCCTTTCCCCCTTTACTCCCCAAATTCCCTTTTACTAATCTACTGGTCTCTCTCCTCATTTATCTGAAGTCTCTTTTGCTTCCTATTTTCTCTCTAGGTTCCACATATGAGAGAAAACCCTCAACCCTTCACATTCTGAGACTGGCTAATCTCAGCATAATATTCTCTTCTATCCATTTTCCTGCATATAATATATATTTTTTGTTACTTGCGGCTGAGTAAAATTTCATTGTGTATATATACCACATTTTTGTTGTCCATTCATCAGTTGATGGACACCTAGGTTGGTTCCATAGTTTGACTGTTGTGGATTGTGCTGCTATAAACATGGATATGCATGCATCAGTATATCATCCTGACATTGATGCTTTTGGAAAGATCACAAGGAGTGGTGTAACTGGGTCATATGGTGGTTCTACTCCTACTCTCTTGAGGAACCTCCATACTGATCTCCATAGTGTTTGTACTAACTTACACTCCCACCAATGCTGTATAAAAGTTTCTATTTCCCCACATTCTTACAAACATTTCTTATTGTTTGTATTCTATTCTAACTGGAG
Source organism: Glis glis (assembly GCA_004027185.1). Taxonomy (NCBI): domain Eukaryota; kingdom Metazoa; phylum Chordata; class Mammalia; order Rodentia; family Gliridae; genus Glis; species Glis glis. The sequence goes on along the minus strand of PVJS01001315.1, from coordinate 53,879 downwards.
TTAAATGGAATATCAGTGTACTTTTGATTTGAATTTCCTTGATAATGATGTTGAACTTTTTTTACAAATGTATTGGCCATTTTTATTTCTTCTTTTGAGAAGTGTCTATTCAATTCAATTGCCTATTTTTGATTGGGTTATTTGTTTTTTAAGCATTAAGTTTTTTATTTCTTTTATATTCTAGATATTAGTCCTCTATCAGGAAGAGCTGGCAAAGATTTTCTCCCATTCTGTTGGCACACGCTTCAGATTCTTGATTGTTTCTTCTGCTGCACAGAAGCTTTTTAATCTGATGCCATCCTATTTATTGATTCACAGTTTTATTTGCTGAGCTTTGGGGGGTCTTACTGAGGATATCTTTACATATAACTATATGTTGCAATAAAAATTATGTGTGATGTGAATTTTATAGAGAGGGATTTGGGTGTTGGTTAACCAAACACACACACACACACACACACACACACACACACACACACACATTCTTGAAGAGTTAAATTTATGCTTAGGATCCGTGCATTTTATTGTATATAAATTTTACTTCATTTAAAAAAACTGTTGGAAGATTACTGAGGTGTATAGGATAACATACTAGATTCTGATGTATACAACCAGATGATAGGCTGCCTTCAGGGCTAAATGAAGCACTTCAAATAGAGGCTGTTGAATAGGAAAGTGGCATAATGAAGGATACGGGAAGATCATTTGAACTGCAAGTCCCAGAGCAAGGAGAGATGAGCTGGGAAGCAGAGATGGAGAAGAGCAGGATTCCGTTCTGTGAATAAGATCACTGAAGGTTACGTGAAGAATATAGAGTTGCCTATTATCAAGATGAAATCATTCAGAATTCATTGGAAGTTTACCTACAAATACAGCAAACACTAGAAAGATTGCCTCAATATTTGTTTAAAATTGCCTTGGTTATTCTTGTTTCAATCTGTAGATAATATTGGTGAAACCCTGCTAATTTTTTTGGGGGGGATACTGAGGATTGAACTCAGAGGCATTCTACATCTGAGCTAAACCCCCAGCCTTATTTTATTTTATTTTTTATTTTGAAACAGGGTCTCACTAAGTTGCGGAGGGTCTCACTATGTTGCCAAGGCTGGTCTCGAACCTGCAATCTTCCTGTCTCCTCCTCCCAAGTACTGGTATGATATGTGTGTGCCACTGTGCCCAGTCAAACCCTGCTTATTTTAACTCAAATTCTGTCTTTTTATTATGTGGATCGGCAGATGATACATGTATGGATGGATAGAAGATGTATATATATTTCCTTTCCTGTTTTTCATTGCTTCCTATAGAGTTATTGCTTCTTCTGAATCCCACAATTCTTGACATATTTCTTTGCTAGAGATGGTGAGAAATTATCACCAACTAATTTTAAAGAAAATAAATTTAGGAAAAAATCTATAGTTATATTTTATTAAAATAATTGCATTCTATCACTCTCTTTGAAATAAAGATTAAGATTTATATGCTTCACAGGAATGACTTGCAAATTGATTCTCTAAGAACCCTAATGTGAATTAAAATTAAAATTACTGTATTGGAGTAACTGTAGCATTATTATAAACTTTAAAATCGGCCATGTTCATTAACCTTTGTGGACTTGAAATGAAACTCCATTTCACTATTGAAATAAATCATTTTCATTTTTTTCTTAAATTGTGCAGTCTATTATACCAAACCCATACATTGTTATTTTAGTAATTTAAGGCAATGGATTGCGTGTAGTGGTTTAAAATACAAAATATAATATTTGCGTTAAAAAGTATGAGGAACAATTAAGTTTGTAGCCTATAAGTGCTTTGTCAAGCTTCAGAGGCACTGAAAGTGCTTTATGATTGATTAACAAAAGTAACTAGACTTACTGTTTCTATACATGTTTATTGGCTATCCAACAGTAGTAGAGAGGAAAAAGGGATATTTTCAGCAGTTGGAAACTTTTTTCCCTAATGCTTTGGACACCTAGATAAGTCACTCTCAGTAGATTTACTCTTGAGAGACACCAAACTTTGATGACTATTTTTACTTATTTATCTGTCCTCTCATAGCCCTAGGCTACTGTATTCTGTAGTTCAAGTTACCACAGTACAACATCCTTGAAGTATAAACTTTATATAGGTTTACAGGCTTGCAGGACTATGCAATATTGTAAATGGACAAACTTCATCATTAGTACCCACCTTACTTGTCTACTCTTAGGTATAAATGTATCCTATCCTCTATATTTCATAGGCATGAGCTTTGTACTTACTGAACACTCATGTTTTGTAAACACTGTTTTTTCTCACCCTTTCAAAATGTACTTCTTTCCAATTGTTTCTATTTTTCACTGGATGAGACCATAGTTAGTTAATTATGTAATCTAAGCAAAAATGATAATGAATAATTATGTTGCCATCATTTCTCGCTGGTGCATTTATGTTTGTAATAGGAAGCAACACAGAAAATATTGTAACATAAAAAATTTCTGCACATCAAAGGAAACCATCAAGAGTCTAAAGAGAAAGCCTACAGAATGGGAGAAGATCTTTGCAAGTTATCCCGCTGACAGAGGACTAATATCTAGGATATACAAAGAACTTAAAAAATTTTACACTAAAAAAATAATCAAGAAATGGGCAACCAAATTGAATAGACACCTCATGAAAGAAGAGATACAAATGGCCAATGGATACATGAAAAAATGTTCAACATCATTAGCAATCAGGGAGATGCAAATCAAAACTACTCTAAGATTTCATCTGACCCCAATTAGAATGGCAATCATTAAGAAGTCAAACAACAACAAATGTTGGCGAGGATGTGGGGAAATTGGGACTCTTCTACACTGTTGGTGGGATTGCCAACTAGTTCAGCCACTATGGAGATCAGTGCGGAGATTCCTCACAAAACTGGGAATGGATCCATATATGATCTGGCTCTACCACTCCTGGGTATCATTCCAAAGAGACTGAAACCAGAGAACTAGAGTAATATATGCATACCCATGTTCATAGCAGCACAATTCATAATAGCCAAATTATGGAACCAACCTAGGCATCCATCAGCAGATGAATGGATTACAAAATTATGAGAAATACACACAATGGAATTCTACCCAGAGATAGAGAAGAACAAAATTATGTCATTTGGAAGAAAATGGAAGGACCTGGAGAACATTATGTTAAGTGAGATCAGCCAATCACAGGAAGTGAAGGGACATATGTTTTCTCTAATATGTACAAGCTAGGGAGTAATCAGGATACCAGAGGGAGGGGAAACCTCAGTGGAGACAGGGAGGTGGTGTAAGGGAAGGGGAGGAGGAAGAGTAAGGTTCCTTAATGTAATTACTACCATCGACTATGTGTACATATGTGAATATACCAACGTCAATCTTAGCACTCTGTATTGGGAAGGGGGGGATTGGGGAGGCAGGGGGGGCACCAAGTGCTGTGTGCATGTATGTCACTGTCAACAAGATCTACATTATGATGTGAGACTATAATGCACCAATAAAAGCACATTTAGAAATAAAAATAAAAATAAATAAATCCCAGCATGCAGAACTCATTGCTATGAGGTGTGATGTCCTCCTGCCATTCGTTTGTCCAGCCAGCGATCTATCTCCACAATGTTGACTTCACTGGACATATGAAATGATGGTTTAATAATATTATCTATGGTCCTACTTGGAAAAAATCCAAATACTGGAGAATGAAAGAAGTCAGAAAATATTTTTCAAAGTTTGAAAATCAGTGTGGTTCCAATTGCCTGTAATCCCAGTATTTGAGAGACTGAGACAGGAGGATCACACATTCTAGACCAGCCTCAGCAGCTTAGCAAGACCTTCAGCAAAATAAAAAAAAAAAAAAGCCTTGGGAGTATACCTTAGAGATAGAAGGTCCCTGGGTTCACTACCCAGTACTAAAATAAATAAATATATAAAAAAGTTTAAAAATCAACAACAAATACTATAATTTAAAAATAAAACCTAATAATACCCCAGAATAAAAAGGAGAAAAAAATGTTCTAGACAAAGCAGATGGGCTGATTAACTTAAAGATGTGTGTGTGTGTGTGTGTGTGTGTGTGTGTGCTGGGGATTGAGTCTAGGGGTGTTCTACTCCTGAACTGCACCCCAAACCCTTTTTATTTTTTTTATTTTGAAACAAGACCTGGATAAATTGCCAAAGCCTCAAACCAGCAATCTTCCTGTCTCAGCTTCCCAAATATGGGATTGCAGGTGTGTGCCACCATGTCCAACTTTGACATACAGCTTTTTAATTGGCTCTCTTATACTGAAGAGTTCAATTCATAGGCAACTATGATTTTACTATTGGGGAAAAAAAGAAAATAATGAATTAAAATGTTAAATTCACTTTATGAGGGGAAAAAGAAGAAAGAAAGAAAAAAAAAAACAAGGAGGCCTGCAGGCTGGCACATGCCTGTAATCCCAGTACTAGGGAGGCTGAGACAGGAGGATAGCAGGTTCATGGCCAGCCTCAGCAATTCAGAGAGACCCTCAGCAATTTAGCTTCAAAATAAAAAATAAAAAATGGCTAGGAGTCTAGCTTAGAGGTAGAATGCTCCTGGGTTCACTTCCCAGTACCAATAAAAGAAAAAAAAATTCCAAAGGAAAGAAGACACATCAAATTAAAAGTGGAACAGGAGAAGGGAAACGGGTGAAATAAATAAATATAAACCTAAATATATAAGATGAGAGGGTAGTAACAGATACAACTCTAAATAAATAGGTATAAATATACACAAAAACCTGCAAAGATGGAGAAAACTGCAGGTAACAAATTTTAAATGTAAGTATACATGTGAGTAAATGTACTATATATAATGTATATAATGCCTTGATTAAAATTAGAGAACTCAGCAATTTTCAAAAGTATATCCTGATAAATTTTAAAACTTCAGTGTTTCATATAAATATATGCATCTCATTATTTTACAATATATACAACTTATTTTTATTTTTTATTGTTGTTTTTTGTTGTTGTTTTTCAGTACTAGGGATTGAACTCAGGGGTATTCTACCTCTGAGCTACACCCCCAGCCCTATTTCTTATTCTTTATTTTGAAAAAGGGTCTCACTAAGTTGCAGAGGGCCTCACTAAGTAGATGAGGCTGGCTGCAAACACGGATCTGCAGGTCTCAGAGTCCCAAGTCCAGGGATTACAAGCATGCACCACCACACCTGGCTCATTACAACTTATTTTTAAGTTGTAGTCAAAGGGGTAGTCAAAGGTCAGATCATCACAATGCTTAGAAATTGTCCCAGTCAAGGGGAGAGTAAGGAAAACTAACTCATTTCACTGAGTAAATATTGCTTTGAGCATATAAAAGTTCTAAAATGGCTTTCTATTTTAATATAAGAAAATATAATTAAAATACTAAGAAGAATTAAAATACTAAGAAGATTATTTGATATGAGTCAGGAAGACTTATTCTAAATTTTAAGGATGGCTTACTGCTTGGAAATATGGTAAAATGAGTGGAATTACTATATTATATTATGATTTTTGGAAATTCTACAAGGACAATTGATTTTAAATTCAGATATCCCTAATTTTCTGTGATGAAAGCATTCCAAGCTTATTCTCAACATTTTTTATATTGGTAAACCTTGAGTATAGGTTTATTACTTGTGGTCCCTGGTTGTGTTTTGGCATCTGTGAGCTAGCTAAGAAAAATTAAAGAAGAGAGAATTATTTTTCTCCTAAATAGATTTCTTTCTCCTGAAAAAAAAATTTTCTTTGAAAAAATGATTCATGTTTTGTTATGCAAATTAGGTACTATTGTTTACCTCCAAAGAAATATGAGGTGTTGTCAGATTCTGTTGGATATAGCTAGGCAACGCACGATCGCTATCTCTTTGTTTTGATGTTTAGAATATTTCCTATTATAAGAATAAAATAAAACATGCCCTACCAATAATTATTGACCTCCGGTGTTTGTTTAAAGTGGCCTAACATAGATGTAAAATGTCAAAGAAAAGGTAAGATTAAGTTAATTAGCTTGTATATACTTAACTAGAATAACTAAATAACCCCAAACACACACACACACACACACAAAATTGCTAATACTTCTGATAAGGCAACTCATATTTGAAGATTCAATAGGCAGCACAACTTAAAAAAACTCTTGGATCATTTTTTATGGGAGAACAAATCTTACTAAAATAGTCTGAAGTGGTGTTTATCTTATTAAAAGAATCTCATCCTGGAGTTCTGTGCAACTTGCTTTCTAATTGAGCAAAAGAAGTCCCTTATGACTGAGAAGTCATTCCTGGTCCCCTTTAAGAGGTCTTGGTTTTACTTCTTAGAGCAGAGAATGGATTCTGTCAGTTATCTAATAATGTATATCCAACTACCCAAAAGTTAATGATTTAAAATTTCTAAGATTTCTTATTGATCATGAATCTATAGGACCATTTTTCTGGGCTTAATTTAGCTCATCTGAGTGGGACTTTTTCATGAATCTGCTGTCCACTGGGAAATCAGCTAGGGCTTGAGTAACCTCAGTGGCTTTACTGTCATGTCTGGGAGGAGTCCAGCTACTGACTGGGACAACAGATGTACCTGGGCCATAGCTCTCATTATCTCTGCATTGCAGGAGTAAGGTTTGAGGGGAAAAAGGGAAACATCCCAATGGGCAAACTGTTTGCTTAGCAATCCCATGGCCCAAACAAGTCTCAAGGATAAACCAGATTCAGGGGTTGGGGAACTATATTTTGTTTCTTTAGGGGACATCGGGAGATTAAACTAAACTTTTTTATTTATAGCAACAAAATTAAAATAATTAAATATTTGACCTATGAAACATGGATAGAAAATGGAATTGCACATTTATTAAACCTTTTGTAAGATACATCAGAGTCAATTTTAAAGAATGGTAAACATATTTGGAAATGCAAAAAATGAACATCCCTACATAAATAATCAAAATGAAAAGGAAAATGTAGAACATACAGCTAATCCAATCCAAGAGTAAGTACTCTATTATATAAATAACTAAAGAAAACATATATTCAATGATGCCTGAAAAATTGTTTTAGTTACTTAGTTTTTCAGTAAATGAACAATATATGTATTTTACAAATGAAAAACAATGCAACTAGCAACAAAAAAGTATGCAAAAATGTGAACCTTCACTAGTAATTGAGGTGAGGCAGTACAGGGAATCATGGGTTGTACACATCCAATCCACGTAGGAAGGGGAACCAAGGAGGATGCGGTGAAGCATACTTTCTTGTACTGTGGATGACATTTTCAATGTATATAGCATTTTGCAAGAACATTTTATCAATACTTTTCAAATATAAAATAGTTAATGTACTTTGTTTTCACTCTGGGAATCTAGTGTATAAATCTAATAGTGAGTAAAAAGTACATTTGGAAAGTTATTAGTCTAAATTTATAATGTTAAGAAACTAAAATAACAAACATGTCTATATACACATGTATATTAAATCACTGATTATAACCTCTGCATTTGCAATGGATACCTTTCAGACTAAATCTGATTGTTTTGAAGGCCATCCAGCTATGGAAATTTTCTTATATAATAGTAAATGTAAAAGTGATATGCAAATGATATGTAAACTATGATTTTAACTATGTTACAACTCAGGTACTGCCAATAATTTTATTTAATAAATAGCATTAGGAAATCAGTTAACTCTCTGATTGCCCAAAATATTTTGAATCCATACCTCATATATGACAATGAATAAATTGAAATTATATCAAATAACCTAAGCGAGAAAACAATGAAGCATGAAAGCCGGAAAAACACAGCATGATTTCCCATTGTTGTTCAGATGGAGAAATTCTTGCCAAATATGGAAGTTTTAAAACACAGGAAATAGCCAGGACTGGTGGCGCACTCTTGTAATCCCAGTACTTGGGAGGCTGAGACAGGAGGATCACAGGTTCATGGCCAGCCTCAGCTACTTAGTGAGGCCCTCTGCAACTTAGTGAGATCCTGTTTCAAAATAAAGAATAAAAAGGGCTTGGCTTGTAGCTTGGAGGGAGAATGTCCCTAGGTTCAATCCCTAGTACTGCAATAAATAAATAAATAAATAAAATAAAATAAAATAAAATAAAATAAAACACAGGAAAATATATAAATGTTTAAACTCATGACATGGTAAAATGGCAAAAATGAATGAAAATGGCAAAAATTAATTGTACACATGTAAATGGGAAAAACCACTTGAAACAGAATGGCAAACTTAAAATTCTTAAAAAAGTAAAAAGTTGATAGAGTACACTGAGATTCCAGTAGATAAGTAAAATATTCACAGAGAAATAAAACAGCTAATGATCATATGAAAATACTAAGTTCAATATTAATGAAAAAATGTTAACTTGAAAAGAAAGCACTGCTGTTTGTTTATCAAATTAAGAAGGTTTAAACAATTTTGTGCAAACCAGGGGAAGGTAATGGCAGACCAGCACTTGAGAAAGGCTGTAAGTGTTCATGAACAAATGACTTGACTTTTCAGCGAAGCCATTTGGCAAAATGTATCAAAATGTTTATATTTTTCAACCCAGTAATTTTATTCCTAAAAATCTATGCTAAGGTAAAAACCTCAAGTGCATGTTAAAGGTTTTTGATGTAATGTTATTGCATCAGCATTTAACTTCAAAAAAATTCATCATGTCCAACATGAGGCAAGTGATACATTTGAGTGTCTACAGCATAGAATATTATAGAGCCTTTTAATTAATATAAGTTCAAAGAGGTAAATACTAAACTGAAAAATAAGATATAATGTTAATATTTTTGTCAATCTAATAATTTTATATCTGAAAATCCATAGGAAATTAAAATCAAAATGTTAAATATCTAAGAATGGTTTCCTCTGAATTTTGGAATTATAGTAAAAAATATTTTCTCCTTTTCTGCAATTTTCCATACATGCTATATGCCATGTAATACTGATTTATGATCATTTAAAAATAATTTTTTAATAATATATCATAATTTTTAAAGCATTCTTATATATAAAGACATAGCATCCATCCAAATGTCTTTGTTGCTATTAGTAAAGCACATTGCATCTTCAAACTACCTCTATTTCTGCACCCAGGTCTTCTGAATTCTTCATTTCAGCTGCTGTGGAAAAAGTGTCCTTTACAGTGGTAGTAGTAATCTGTCAATATTAGTGGAGCCTCAATTTTTCCATCACCAGCCTCCATTTTTGTGATAAAATATCACTTGAAACAGCAGGAATATAATATTATAGGGGACAACTGAAGGTAGTCAACGCCTATTATTGGCTTTTTATTCCCTCCAATGTGGTTTTTAAAAATCAAATATCACAAAGGCAACCCAACATAAACCTCTTCACTGTGGTTCTTGATAGGACATTGAAAAGAAAGAAAAAACAAGTACATGCAGACGGCACTCAATCAGAATAAATAATTCATCCCCAAAGAATGCTGTGTTACACACCAAACACCACTATAAAAGGAAGTACCTGGAAAAGCCGTATATTCCATGACAGTGGAAAATAGACCGCATTGCTTCCAAATGGGTGGTAACCACGCTCTCTAGTAAAATAAATATCTGTGGTAAATGACACATACCTATTTAATGACACTTGGAGTTCATGTGAAGTTTGGCAGTGTAATAAAAGTCTTATCTCTTGCTTTCACTGTTATTGCACAGGTTTAAACTGCTGTCTCAGAGGCAGTTTTACTATCTTTTTCAATCTACCCCATAAAAGTGAGACTTGATTTGCTTAGCATGAGAACAGATCAATAAAAGCTAAGTTATACAGCAGATTAGATCACTAACTCAGAGATCAAAGATGTTAAATACAACTTGTATAGAGAAACTAGATCAAAAGTTGAGCTCAGACACACGGTACATATTTGCAGAACTCAAAGTAGCCTTCCCTCTGTACCAACAATTTACCTTCAGTCTTGTCATGGTCATTTTATGTTGAAGTAGTTTACACATGGCTGACAACATTTTAAATATACATTAATATATGCATATTTTAAAGGGTTTATTAAATTTCTGAATCACCCCTTTAAAACAAAAGCAGGAAGAAAATGGTGTTCTCCAAAGGACTAAAAGGTCATCTTATGAATAACTTATTAAATGTTCAAAGTTAGATTTTTATGGAAAATAAAATAATGTACTTTGTGTAAATCCATTTTGGCTATTTATTCTATTTTTAATTTCATAGTATATGCTGAATTCTTGTTGAAATAAGGAATATATGTGTTTCACAGTTGTGATTTTGTCAAATAACTTTCAAATTCTTGCACAGTTATTTCAATAATTTAAGAGATTAAAAGTTAAGCTTCACCATGACATTCGAGCCCTGTTGAGGACATGTATAGGGAAAAATGTACTGTATTTCTTCATAGGCTTTTTACCGCACACAGGTTGAACAAATAAATAAACTTAAAACAGAACAAAAGAATCACGAGGACCACCGTGACAACCTCCTCAAGCACCAGCCTTCCAGTGTGAAAGTGCAGTGTTCCTTTCTGTGTGTGCAAGGTTCCTGGGATTGAACCCGGGACGCTCTTCCACTGAGCTATGTCCCCAGTCCTTTTTAATTTTTTTATTTTTAAATTTATTCATTTATTATTTATTTATTTATTTATTTATTTATTTATTTATTTTATTTGCAGTACTGGGGATTGAACCCAGGGGCATTCTACCTGTGAGCTACACTCCCAGCCCTATTTTTTATTTTTTTGAAACAGGGTCTCACTAAGTTGCAGAGGGCCTCACTAAGTAGCTGAGGCTGGCCGTGAACCTGCGATCCTCTTGTCTCAACTTCCCAAGTACTGGGATTACAGGAGTGTTCCCCTGTGCCCAGCTGAAAGTGCAGTGTTCTTCAATACAGTTCCCTGGCATGTTTATAGCCCTTCAGGCGAAACCCTGCTATGCATGCTCATTCAAATAAAACCTCACTGTATATTTCCAGGGACTTTGTTCCTGGCCTCCCTCTCACTTTTGGCTTAGTTCAATTCCATCTTGGTTTTAGCATTGAGATGCCACATAAATTCTGTAGTTCATGGCAAAAGTCAGGTTGCCCCAGATAGGTCACCTGTCCCTTACCCATACATTGTCAAGTCCCCAGCACCCACCTTAATATGTGCTTTCCAATGTTTCTCCAAGAATATCAGCCCCCAAAAGATGAGAAATAATGACACTGAACTAGAAGCAAAGATTAAACAAATATTTCCTATAATTACAGATCCTCAAAATAATGATTCTTAACATTTTAATGTATATTTTTTTACTTTCATATATAATTTCTTTTCAATATAGTAATACACATTTTTCTTATTTACAAAAATGACAAGGTAAATGAACATTGATATATAAATATATATGATATATATGCATATATGTATGTTTAAAGTATGTAAACAACTTTTATATATGCATATATATATATCATATATATTTATATCATTATCAACTATGTACTGCTCTTATACAAGTTTCTAAGTAAGAAAAATAGTAAATTATCATCTACTTAAAAGGCTTTTAAGAGCCAGGTGTGGTAGTGCGTGCTTGTAATCCTAGTGCTAGTTCTTGGGAGGCTGAGACAGGAGGATCATAGGTTTGAAACCAGCCTCAGCAACTTAGTGAGACCCTGTTACCAAATAAAAAATAAAACAGGTCTGGGGGTGTAGCCTGGAGGTAGAAGGCCCCTGGGTTCCATCCCCAGTACCACAAAAAAAGGCTTTTGAAAAATAATTGCCAAATTATGTGCAAAAATATCTAGAATATGATAGATTATCGCTAAATGGTTATTATTAATAAAGTAAATCTCCTTTTGAAATGAGAAAACTTTAATGATACTGTAGTTTCAGGAAAGAGTATGATTAATAGTATTTTAAAAATAAGAAAGTGAAATTTTAAATTGCAATGAGCCCATTGGTTTGTAGCACATTGTCACTAAAGACATAGAAAAGAGATTGGAAATATAATAGAATGTTAATAATGTTCCTCTGGTAGAGAACATAATCAAAATCTTGATGCTGGTGCATTACAACTTATGTTTATTTTACATAGTAAGCCAATGGTCTATGGTTTGCACTAGAATTATTTTTTAAAGAGTACCCTAGGTATCTTTAAGCAAATTATGTAGGTGTTTTACGTATATTATATAGTCTAACTGTCTTTTGTACATAGGTGTGATAAACCTGGGTGTTTTCTTAGAGAAATAGTCATAACGAATTGTCAAGAAATTATAATTATGGTATTATTTTTTTAAAAGGCCCTAGATTTTAATTAGTTTTCTCTTAAAGAGATTTGAGAAAAACAAAAAAGAAAAAATGTTATTTTATAAATCATAATCAGATGGTGTTATTTGTAAGTATATTTTGAGTTTCTCAGACTTGCATTAAAATCTGAATATCCACTGTTTCTATAAAGTCAATCTATTTACTGAGAAGGAGATCCATTTTTAAGAAAAGGAAACACACCAGGGGAAAGAAATACCCATGATGAATCTCTTTGCTCTTATATAAACCAGGTGTCAGCAGCTGATCTTGGAATGGAGTCTGACAGCCACTGGTCATGATGCCAAACTGCGGTTGTTCCACATGTAACTTTTAAAGGAAATGTGCCACAGCAAAGGTGTGCAAAATCTAAGAATTATTGGTTTATATTCATCATTTCTCTGTAAAATTATTATTGTTGCAATTATTTCTTTTAACCCATAAACAAATTCTTTTCCTAGGCGAACTATTAGCTAATAAAATCAAAATATCTTTCCTCAATTGCATTTATAATGTTTTTTTTCTTTTACTCTATCACTACAAACTTGTGTCACTTTTGTCCATGATAGTTTGATAATTTATTTCCCTCCTTGTATGCTTAATAATATTCCTGACTATATTTTAGTACTTGTGAATAAAACTATAACTAAACATATATGCATATGTTTATTTTTATGGTAAACATCTCGCTTTCTAAGTTAGAGGTGTTTACGCATCTTTTGTACTAATGATTGACGGGAGCTTAAAGAATATGTCTCTTGGGCACGATATATTGCTCTGAATCAAAAGGAATTTCAGAGTGGTACTGGAGAGTGGCCATTCTGATGTGGATGAAGAGGGAGAGAGTTTCACCAAAGGATTGGTTTGTCAAGTATGAAATAGCAGGAAGAAATGCAATATACAACAGTTGCCAAAGACTGTTTTATACAGAAAAGTACAGTTAAATTTTAGTTTCTGCATTTCCATTAAAAATAACCCATGGCAAGTCATTTTGAATTTTCTCTTCTCTTTGGAATTGGACTGATATTAATGACATCAGCTTCCATTTTGTGAAGATATTTCAATATTGACTTTAAACACCTATATATCATGCTATAGCTATATATTAATTAGTTATTCTGATCTTATAAAATCTGGAATGAAAGAATGTATAAGTGTTCTTTACCTAGGAACTTTCACACTTAACTCTGAAAGAAAACTTTGACATATTGTTTTCCCTTAAGCAGATTAGATAAAGATACTATACAATCTAAAATGGAAGAACTCCTATTTGTGGAAACTAGAGAAAAAATAGGAAATGTAAGGGACTTTAAATAACAAAGAGGGAGAGACCTGTAGAGTAGTTGAAGGGGGCTGGGGAGAGAGTTAGGGAGGGGAAGGGGGAAGGATCAAAGAAGGAAAAGGTTCAAATAATTCTTTGGCAATATGTGAAGGTATTCCTACCAACCTCACTAACTCCTGTGGGGAGGGAGGGGGAGCAGGTGAGATGTGGAGGGGAAAACACAAAGAGCTATGTGCATGCGTGTTTTTAAAACATCGAATCTCATTATGATGTATAATTGTGATGTACCAATAAAATATTTTAAAAGTTATAAAAAGGTCATTAAATAAAATTCCCCATTTTATTTATAAGCTGTGCATGACACACAAGTTGCAGAATCTTGTCCATCCTCAATTATACCTGTATAACAATGTGTGACTGAGGATTTATACAGCAATAATAAGCATCTTTATGTTTTTACAGGTAGATAAATGATATGGCATCAAAGGTAGAAAACCTTTGACTCTTAAAGTTTAGAGTAAATAAGAATAGCATTAGAATTCTTAATTATACCATAAGAGTATCAAGACCCTAATTTCAAAATGAATAAAAAGGGCTGGGAATGTAGCATGGAAGTAGGATGCCCCAGAGTTCAATCCCAGTACCACTATGCATATATAGATATACACATATATCCTTTAAGTGATTCTTTGTTTATTCATAAGAAAAAAACCAGCTCAAAATAGGAAAATAATCTCCTCATCCCCTATGTTGATGATGAAATCCAAAGATCAGAAAACATGAGAGAGCAATGTCTACATTTCCTAAATTTTTCTTAACCTATTGCAGCTCTTCTACATTTTAGACCCCAAATGTGAAATAAAGTTACATTACACAAAATAAGAGTCCAAGAGGAGCTGGTAGACCCAGATTCGAATTTAGTATGCATGCAAAGGACAGAAAGGAGGACATGTTGAACAGAAATCAGAGGAGATTGACAGAAGCTTCTGCTTAGCAAGAAATGTTGCGAATATCCCAGGAGAATTTCTTGAAAAAAATGTAAGAAATTTTAAGTACTTAAGTAACAAATATTCTACATATTAGTTCTCTATCTGAGGAGTAGCTGGCAAAGAAATTTTAACAAAAATTTTTATTGCATGTTAAAGATCAAAATAACATACCCAACTAACAATCAGTTCTATTTAATTTTTTAAAAATCATATTTCAAAAAAATATTTTGAATAAGCTATAAATTGACATAGAAAAATAAAGAAAAATATTGTGGTATGTATTGAAATTAAAATTGAATAAAACATAAATGTTTATAGAGCCAAGATTTCATATGTGAACCCACAAATGTAGCCATGGGATATTAAACTAATGGCTGTCAGCATTAAGTTCATACCAAATGCGATATTTTACAAATGTAGGAAATTTAGTTATCTAATTAGAAGTGACAGCAAGTGATTGAACTAATTAAGCAGGAGCTCCATAAGCAATTTACCTCATTAAAGGTTTGCAATTTTATATCTGCAACAAGATTAGTCAGTGCCTATTTTAAATAATAAAGGATAGACTCAAGGTTAATTGACATTTCAATAGAAAGTATATCAATTAAAATTATCTACAAAAATAGGCTCCTCCTAAAACAATTACTGTTTGAAGTCTAGCAGATCTATTTGTTGTCAACTTGAAAGAACAAAATGGAACTGCCTTTGATAGCAATATAGGGTTTGGGAAATTTATCATAGACCCTCTATCTTCAGCAATTAATTACATGGAACATTTGGATTAATTACCTGATATTGTGATCAATGTTATGACTAATTTATTTCATTAATTTTATAAGTTAATGCTTTTGCTATGCACCATATTATTCCCCAAACCTATCCCATTGTCATGTGTTATAAAATGAGAAAACATTATATCTGGAATTAAATGATTTGGTTTATATCATGGTTCTGTTTCGTATTAGTTATGGGACTTTTGAGAAATTTCTTATCTGGATCGTCAGTTGTTCTCATATGTACAGCAAGGATAATGACAGGGTTCATGAACATTAAAAGAGATAATGCCACCAGGTGTGGTGGAGCATGCCTCTAGTCCCAGTACTTGGGAGGGTGAGACAGGAGGATCACAGGTTTAAGACCAGCCTCAGCAACTTAGTGAGACCCTGTTTCAAAATAAAAAAATAAAATAAAATCCCTAATACTAAATAAATAAATAAATAAATGAAAGAAAAAAGATAATGCATGCAGAAGAATTTGCATGGCACTCAACCCATAGTAAGTTCTTGTAAAAGTAAGTCATTGTGGCTTCTTATTTTTGTTGTTGCTATTATTATAATTGTTGTTGTTCTCAGGTCCTTCTAGACATTTGAAAGTAAAAATTTAGTATGAGGGATTAGTGTTCAATTTAGCATGCAACAAAATCAAGTTATGAGTGCATAGTGAAGATAACAAAAATGGAGATAGAAAGTTTGTCATAAAGAGAACTGAAACATTAATTTCTGATTACACAGTTCTGTTTGATTTCATAACAGAACACTAAAAATCAAGCATGTACCACACATGAGCTATTACTTAGAACATGTATAAAAGATGAATTATAAGGCTGTGGTGTAGCTCAGCACTATAGTGCTTGCCTCGTAAGTGCAATGGCCTGGGCTGGATCCCTCATACTGCAAAAATATGAAAAATAAATATGATTTAAAAAGGCATTATAGAATCTTCTCCCCACTTTTAAATAAAACTTCTTTGCAATATCCAAGATATTATTATCTCCATTTTTTTTCTATGTATCATTCCTTGGATTTTCAAAATTCTGGTGAAAATCCACCCTTTTCTAGTAAGTCTTATTAAGTTTCAATCACCCTTTTATTCAAAACAAGTGGTTACTTTTCATATTATTTAATTCCTCTGGTTTGTGGGTTTTTTTCTTAATTTTTCCATTTGGCATACTTTGACAAACAATTAGAGGACATTTATTATTGCTATACCTATTACCAGTCCATTGCTGTGCACATAAAGGCTGCTTCTCCTATTGTGGACTGGCAGCTATCTTCATGGTTTGAGTTAAAGTTTGCCACCGTAGGCTCACTGCAGTATTGAATTATTATTGGTGCTTTAGTCCCTGGGTGATGTGACATGATTCTAAGAGAATCCTGTTTCATTTGCAGTTGAGAGAATAAGATGTTGGTTTCTCATCGCTCACTACTATCTTCACTTGAATTCATTTGTAGAAAAAATTTAGGTCTGAGGGTATGGCTCAGTGGTAGAGCCTCAGGGGTAGAGTACTTGCCTAGTGTGTGTGAGACCCTGGGTGCGGTTCCTAGCACTGAAAAAAATTAAAATGAGATCAGGAATTGGAGATAGTATAACATGGAATGGGTTATACATACCTTTGGTGCTAACAATATAGAGAAAGTATAGAATCAGAAAATGTGCTTGGAGATAAAGTCCAAACACCAACTCCAACTCAGGCTGCAGAAATATTTTCTTTGGGGCATGGAATCATCCTTTAGCACTCATTGGCATTGTGCCTTAACTATATTTTCCATTGTGCTTATTTGGAAACTTTTCGATAGAGAAAGCTTTCATTTATCCGTTAGTACTTCACATGGCTATTGAACGTGTATTATATCCTAGTTACAGGTTTTCAGACTCCAGCAAATGAAGAATTCAGTGCAGATGCTCAGGTAGTATGTAGAGACTTGGTTATTTCTGGATGTACATTTGAGGCAGTGAGGGAAGCAGCAGGGTCTAGAAGGAACATGCCAAACATGGAGATCTAGCCAGCCTGCCCCTCCCTCCCTCCTTCCCTTCCTTCCTTCCTTCCTTCCTTCCTTCCTTCCTTCCTTCTTTCCTTCCTTTCTTCCTGTATGGTACTGGGCATTGAACCCAGGGACACTCTACCTCCCCAGTTACACCCCCAGCCCTTTTTTATTTTGAAATAGGGTCTCAGTAAATTGCTGAGGCTGCCCTCAAAACTCCTGTCTCAGCCTCCCAGGTACTGGGATTACAGGTGTACAGCATTACACCCAACTGACAACTACACTTTAAAGGCAGACAGGATATTTGCACCTTTAGTTTTTCACCTTTAAAATAGAAATAAATCCTACCTTGCACAATGAATCTAAGTGAGACTGTTAGTGATAATAGTTTGAATAATAAAAGAATGCTTTATGAATCTGTAGTATATGAACTGGAAATTTAGGAAGTATTAGAAAAAGCTGTGCTAACCATTCAGTAGATGTCAATGGTAAAAGTTTCCACCTCTAACCCCTCATTGTCTTCCATTAACCTCAATGGACAGGGGACAATTTTTGCTTGTCTGAACCAGCGTCTTCATAACCTAGGATTGGAATTCATTTGCCAGGGCTTCCATAACCAGTACACATACTGAATGACTTAAACAACAGAAATTCTTTGTTCCCCCCACAATTCAGGGGATTAGAAATCTGAGATCAAAGTGTGGGCAAGGGCGGTCTGTTCAGAAAATTCTTAACTTGGTTTGCAAATGGCCATGTGATTTGCCTTTGTGTCTGAGTCATAATCTCTTTTTGTAAAGATAGTAGTCATATTGGATTAGGACCCACTCATAGGACTCCATTCTATCTGGTTAAAGGTGAAGTGCCACACACCTATAATCTCAGTAGTTGGAAGGCTGTGACAGTAGGATTCCAGGTTCAAGGCCAGCCTCAACAATTTAGCAAGCCCCCAGCAACTTAGGGAGACCTTGTTGCAAAATAAAAAATAAAAATGACTGGGGAGGTGTAGCTCAGAGGTAGACTTCCCCTGGGTTCAATCCCCAGTACCAAAAAATAAAAATAAAAATAAAAATAAAAATAAAAATAATAAATAAAAATAAAAATAAATAAAGACAAAAATAAAAACAAAGGTCTTATCTCAAAATATAGTCACATTCTGAGATACTAAGGATCAGGACTTCAATTTTGCGGGAACACAATTCAGCCCATAATAAAAATAGAACAATCCCTAGATTTGTCTCATATTCTTTTCAAATTTTCTAAATAAATATTTATTTTGCCTCAAACCTTTCACCTTTGTCTGTAACATAAAATAATAAAACACTAAAAACCAACCTTAAAAACATCTGTGTGTCATGCCCCTCTTCTTCAGTCATTGAGGGTGATTATTAGGTAATACTGTAAAAGGGGTGACATATCACCCTATAGTTAGGAAGAGAATTATTCCTTTCTTCATCCAGAGCAACCTAATTCTGTCAATGGGGCCATATAGATTGGCAAAATAGGAGAATGTATGTGAATCAAATAAGAAAATCAATGCAATTTTTTTATCCCGAGTATGGCTTTGGCTATTAATGTTTCAGAAATATATTATTTGCCTTTTCATCAATTCACACTTGTCTTTGTCCCTGCATAATTTTTACATATAAAAGGATAAGAGTGTAGCTATTTTCCTAAAGCTGTGTTGTCCAAGTGTGTACCACAGGTACAAAATGTTTCCTTTTTTCTCCTCCTGTTGTTTCAACGCTACTTAATGACTAAAAACTGAATACCAAGGACAATCATGAGCACTTAAGGCCCAATTCATAAAAAATGATGCAAGCCATTTATGCACAAATGTTGCTACTTTCATATGGAAACAAGGTACATAAAGAATTCTCCTTTGTGATTCATAAACCCTCTTTAAGGTAATTTTGTTGCTCAGTTTTGTACCTCAGGAGAGCAAAACTCCAAAAGAGAGAGGTAGGAAAGAAAAGAAAACCTACAGATATACTTATGGCCCTATTTGCATAAAAAACCACAGCAAGCCTTTTATGCAATATTAATTAAACATA
Source organism: Glis glis (assembly GCA_004027185.1). NCBI lineage: Eukaryota > Metazoa > Chordata > Mammalia > Rodentia > Gliridae > Glis > Glis glis. Next base: position 34,530 of record PVJS01001315.1, on the reverse strand, counting down.
TATTAGACAGTGGTGTGTGGATTGTGTTGCCATTACCCACTTTAGTCAAGAATATAAAATATCGACAGAAAATATTTAAAAGTACTCTCTCTCAAACGTGCACACACACATACACACACACACACACACACACACACACACAAACACACTCTTTTTCTCTGTCTCTCTATCAGACATGCTCAGAACCTTTATCATCTAGGGTGATTTGCCTATATATATGCCAAGAGAATAAAGTGCTGGTATAAATACCCAGATCCCATGTCCAGCCTTTTTATTGTCTACCCTGGAAAGTTAGAGGCAGATCATTTTTCCCCATAATTTGCTTAGAATCTGTCTGAGCAGAAAGGTTATTGAGTCTGATGTTTGCCTTCTCTGAATGCTAACACTTTAGATGCATTCAAGGTGATTAGAAACAGAAGTGATATGACTGACAGATAGGATTTTCCATGTCAGACATGAATACATTATTACTGACCATGCATGACTAGGTCCAATATTATAATTCAAGAGCCTGCAAAACAAGGTCAACCCAATTTCCATCTCTCAAATTTGAAATAAATGTGAACTTTGTATTAGTCCCACTCAACATAGCCAGTGTCACTCTTTATTGACATCTCATCTCACCATTCTTCATAGTTCCAGAATAACAGAAAATAATAGTTCCAGAATAACAGAAAAGAATCCGTGCCCTGAGGCAGAGTTGTGTACGTGAAAATTAGAAGAGAAAAAAACAAAAGCAAAATGGTGTGGAAACTTAGTAAATATTAAGTGTCGTGCACTTGCTGTGTGTGTGTTTTTTTTTTTTTGTCCTGCCCCATTTCCCATTCCAACGCATCAGTACTTCCAGATCCACTCTCTGTCTTAGAGGTCCTGTTTTACCCCTCAGAAGAGTAACCTTGTTGGTTGGCTCCCAGTTAGGTTTAGCCAATGGACAATACTGGCAAAAAAAGGAGGAGGAAATAACAGGGGTTCTTCTCCCCCACGCCCTCACTGCTTCAGGGCTGCAACTTTGGCCCTGGTCCATGACCACAGGTCCTGTTGGAGGCAGCCCTCTGTGGCCCAGCTCTCTCTCTGGGTTCTTGGTACACCATAATCCTCCCTGGTTCCCTCAACACTGAGTGTGAGGACAGCTTCCTTTGGCTGCCAGCTTGGGAGTGCCTTAGTGTCTTTTGTCTGTCCCTTCAATTTTGTCACATTTGTAAGTAGTACTCTCTTATAGTTTTCTCAGGGAACCTTAAACAATGGACATCAAGGATGCTGTTTCTAGTTGGTTTTTATTTCTGTATGACTAAGGGCATGATAACTGTGTGATTACCCTTGTTTTAATTTCATAAAGTTTGTACTGTCAATTTCAGATGCAACCAATCAGAAACTCTCATTCTCTGGCCCTTCAGCCACAATTACATACTGCTTAGGTTGGAGGCCATCAGACTCTAGCAAGCAATGAATAGAGCTGGATAATGATAATGTTCAATGTACTGTACTTGACAATTGGATAGGACACCGGCCCATTCAATTAACAAAACATGATTGATTGACTACAGTTGTAAAACATGTTACAAGGTCAGTAGATGAATAAGATAGTTATATATCTCATATCAATATCTCTACTTGTAATAGTAAGAATAGCAACATCAACAGCTACTACCCTAAAAACCAGTCAACATGTGCAAAATCTTTTCTTTTTGACAAGCATCATATCTTCAGCTTTTTATCCATAACATTTTCATGTTCAATTCTAAATAGCAGAATATGATATTTATGCTTTCAACAATAAGGTAGGTGGAGCTTTAAAAAGTTATAAAAGCTACCCAGGATTACTCAGAAGATAAGTAGCAGCTTGGTACTTGTATCCACAACAGTTTTAACTTCAAAACTATACTCTTGTGTGTGTATATGGTAACTGGGAATTGAACGCAGGGGTGGTCTACCTCTGAGCTACATCACCAGCCCGTTTTTATTTTTTATTTTGGGACAGGGTTTAAGTACCATGCACTGGCCTCAAACCTGGGGTCCTCCTGTATCAGCCTCCCACTCACCTGGTTACAGGTGTACACGACCGCACCCGGCTTCAAAACTACTCTTAACCACTGTGTAATCATGACTCCACTTGAAAAGAAAATAAATAGTTTATGCAAAATTTTTGGAATTTTCTGTATGTTGTTTTCTACATGGACTTTTTTTTCTTCCTGGTTTTCATGTGTTAGGATTATTAAGCCATGGCCTTCTCTGTAGTAAGTTTTAGTCCCAGGTATTTTAGGTAGTCATATTCATCTTTTCTGTGTATTTATTTCCACTGCTTTTGTTCTAGGAAAATTCTTACCTATTCAAAAATTGGCTAAATACTAGCCCACATTTATATTTTAAAAAATCCATTCAATTATTTTATTTCAGTGGAATTGATTTGCTCATATAGCAAAAGTAGGTATCTTACTAGATTTTTTTTCAAAAAGCCAAGCTTTCCAAACGTTTAATCAAATAACTGTCCTTTATAAAGTCCTTTCACTTTTTTGCTTGAAAGGAAATGTGGCTATTCCCTGAAGACACTGCTTCTCCTGCAGCCCTGTCAAGTGGTGCAGGTTTTCTTCCCACACGTTTCATGTGCCACAGATGCCCTGAAGCCTTTCATACTGCTTTCACGCCCTTCTTTTCTCTCCTTAAAAGCATTCAGACCAACCCTTCTATGTCACACAACTTCACCCATAAGGCTTTCTTGCAATCACCTACAGAATTCCTGACCACTCCTCTTAATTGCAAAAGGTAATTATTTCTGTTTGCTCTTCCCTCTTCCGTCCTCCCATACCTTCTCTCCCAATTTCCTGCTCACTTCAGGTGGCTTCTCAATTCATTTAGAAAGTCGATCAGTTAGAAACTAAGTTTTACCTGCTTTCACGATTATCTTCCCACTCACCTGACTCTGTATCTTCTTACTATCAGAGATAAATTATCTATGAGCCAAGCAAAGACAGACCTGCCATTAGATCTTATTCCTCCTTGTTTCTCAAGGTCATTGATCTCAAAATCCTCTCCTCCCTTGCATCATTATTTTTCCAATGTTTATTAAAAGGATTTTTCACAAACCTACACACAAGCTATTATTTCTCATTTTTTAAAGCAAAAATAACACCTTCTCATCTTCTAGTCACTAGTTACTGACGATTCTTGCCTTCCCTTTAGAACTGACCTTGTATTATAAGGGTCTAGTTTCACCATCTGCTATAGTTTGGATCTGTGTTCCAAAGGCCCATATGTTAAAGTCCTGGTCCCCAGCTTGGCACTACTGGAAGGTGGTAGAAGGTGGGAGGTCTTCGGGTCATGGGGCCTGAGCCCTGGAAGAGGGTAGTAGGACTCTGGCCTCTCCCTCACTCTCGTTTGCTTCCAGCCAGAGATGAGCAGCTCAGCTCCTCCACGTGCTTCCTCCACATGCTCTGCCTCGCCACGGGCCAATTAATCATGAACGAAGACCGCTGAAACTATGAGCCAAAACAAACCTTTTCTTTTTAATAGTTGATTATCTTCTCACCACAATGTTTCAGCAGCTTTTATCTAGATCTCCATCACCAATGATCCAAGTTCTGCCAAATCCAGTGGTCACATCTTTGTCCTTGAGATACTGGCTTCATCGGCAGCGTTTAATTCCACTGATCTACATATACCATGCTCTTCTCCTTCCTTTGTACCTTCATGGGCTCCCTGGCCATTTTTTCCTATCTTCCAGTTCTTTAAATGTTAAGATGTCCTCAGGGCTCAGTCAACCAAGGCATTTTTTTTTCTCCACATTCAGCTTTAAATACCACTGATGCACTGATGCCTTACAAGTTAAGTCAAAGTTGGTTTTTTTCTTTCCTTGAATCCCAAATGTGGATACCTGCATATCTAACTGCCTTCAGAAAATCTCCACATTTATATCCAATAATAATTCAAACTTAAAGAACCCAGAATTTACCTTCCATCCTGGTGCTCATTTCTGCATTTTCCATTCTTGTTATTATATGCCCAAGCCTGATCTAAGTATTTTGAAATTTTAATCAATTTAAACCATATAGCAACTTTATGAAATAATTAGGATTATACCCCAATTTTACAGGTAGAGAGATGGGGGTAATAAGAGATAAATAATCTGTCCAAGCCACACAGAGATGGAACTAGAATTATAAAAGCTGACATTAGGATCCAGAGACTGCGAGCTTCATCTCTACCCTATGCCACTTCTTATCTTTGTGGCCTACAAACCTTGGAATTCTCCTTTCCTTATCCTGAACCTTTACTTGAAATATTTCAGCAAATCCTACTAGCTCTACTTTGAAATACCTGGAACTTTTTTTTTTTTTTTTTAGTACTGGGTATTGAACCCAGGGGTGCTCTACCACTGAGCTACACCATCCACCCCCAAGCCCTTTTCATTTTTTGTTTTGAAACAGGGTCTTGCTAAATTGCCAAGGCTGGCCTCAAGCTTATGATCCTCCTGTATCAGCCTCCCAAGTCCTAGGTGAGAGCCTGGTTTGATATGCCCAGAATCTTACTACTTTCTCAACCTTTCCCCTAATACCACCCTTCTCTCAGTCATCTGGATATCTGGTCTGAATTTTTATTTATTTATTTTTTAATTTTTGTGGTTCACAGTTTGAACCAAGGGCCTCACACATGCTAAGCAAGTGCTCTACTACTAAGCTATATATCCAGTCGATTGCCTAGATTATTGAGTGAGCCCTTAATCAGTCTTCTTGCTTCTTCTGTTACTCTGCTCCTGTAGATCTTAGCATTCCTGTGCTCAGACCCTTAGGATAGCTTCATTCATTCAGAGCAAATACTAACATTTTTACATAACAGCTCTGCATATTCTCCATGTACCTAATGCATTCAGTCTCATTTCCTCTGACTTTTTTCAGAACATCCTTCTCTTGCTAACTCTACTTTAGTTATACTACTTTCTATATTTTGTCTAAACATTACAGGTATGTTCACCATTTGGGGTCTTTTCATGTACCATATTTAAATATCTTCATGGCTCATTTCCTTTGACAACTTCTGACATTTCTCAAAGTTTATCTTTTTAAAGACTTTCTTTGGTCATTTGTTTATAATATCCCCTCACCCAACACTGTGCATACTTCTTTCTTGCTGTGTTTTTTCTCTGAAACATAATACAGAGGATCTTATATTTATTAACCTTATTTATAAACTTTCCCCTCCATTAAAATATAAGCTGCATGAGGACATTTTCTACTTGTTCTCCCACTGTATTCTCTCCCAGCATTGATGACAGTGCCTAGCACACAGTACATGCTAGGTCCGTCTTTCTTGAAAGCATGACATGTAGGCTTTCCCATTGGTATTTATTATTTCTTCTAGTGTATTTTAAATTACTTATGTAATAAGGTATATTAAAAAAGCTTAATATCTCACATTTGGGCCACAGGATTTCGATTGCAATTTTAAAGTGTGTTTCCATATGTTTCAAGTCCTCTCAAGTGCTTTCATAGTACCCACCATAACAAGATTTGTCTTCTCTGGGACTGCAGATATTTCTTCTTCTATTGAAACCATGAGATCTCCATTATCTTTTCAAATCTTTCTCCTGCCACATCTTTTAATTTCTGTATTCAAAAATTTTTCTCTCCTACCCACTTCTTGAGTGGTCTATATATTCTATTAATATGTACTTCCTAAACGACTGAAACTTTGTTTTTATCACTAGCATTTCACCAGAATTGACCTTTCTTAATGACCTAATGATTGATCTAAAGGATACAACATACAGTGGACTGTTTTAATTCTTAAACTTACTTTGCGACTGAACAGTATTCTTCAGAACTTGTTGTGCTCTTCTTTCTAACCCTTTTGCAACTCCTAGCTTCTATGGAGTCAGGCACTCCTGGTTTTCCTCCTACAGCGTTGGTTCTCCATTCTTGGGCTCTTTCCCAGCTTTTCTTCCTCTGCGCTCTTAGGAGTGCTCAGGATTGCATAATTTGTGCTCTTTTCTTTTTAATTATATTATACCCATAGGTGATCAAGACCCCATCCATTAATTCAGATACTACCCTTGTTAATTGTGAATTTTAGGTTTCAGGATGGATTATCAAAATAAATATATTTAATTGCTTAGTCAACTCTCCAATTAGATATTTCACAAACATCCCAAGCCCAGCTTATCCAAAATGAATTGATTTTTTTTTTCCCTCCTCAAAAAGTCTTTCCTACAATGTCCTTTATTTCATCTCATGGAGCCACTGTCAACTACTCAAGTCAGAACCTTGGGAGTCATTCTCATAAAATTTTCTTTCCCACCAAGTAACTGCCAATTTCTATAAATTCTATTGCACAAACATTTGATACCTCTTTCTTTGTTTCCACTGTAAATCCAGTAGCCAAAATCCCCATCAAATTTCTCTTTAACAATTGAAAGAACATCCTAATTGACTACTCTGCTTCAATTTGTGTACCTCCCAGTGAATTTTCTATACCTCAGAGTCATCATTTTATTTTTTGTTGTTTTATTTTACTTTTTATGTCTTTTTGCGGTTCTGGGGATGGAACTCAGAGGCACTCTACCTCCGAACTACACCCCCAGCCCTATTTTATCTTTTATTTGGAAACAGGGTCTCACTAAGTTGCTGGCCATGAACCTGGGATCCTCCTGTTTCAGCCTCCTAAGTACTGGGATTATATGATTGTGCCACCAAGCCCGGCTACACTTTGGTTTTACTTTTTCTTTATTTTTAATATGCTTTTATTGTTGCATTATAGTCTTACATCATAATGTAAATCATGTTGACAGTGACATACATGCACACAGCACTTGGTAGGCCCACACTCCCCAGATCCTTCCCCTTCTCTCCCCTTCCCAATACAGAGTACTGAGATTGACATTGGTATTTTCACATCTGTACACATAGTCGATGGTAGTAATTCCATTAATGAACCTCCCCTTCCTTTAGACCACCTCCCTGGCTCCACTGAGGTTTCTCCTCCATTATCTGAAGTCCCTCTGGTATTCCAATTACTCCCTAGCTTGCGCATGTTAGAGAAAACATATGGCCCATCACTTTCTGTGATTGGCTGATATCACTTAACATAATGTTTTCCAGGCCCTTCTTGCAAATGACTTAATTTTGTCCTTCTTTATTGCTGAGTAGAATTCCATTGTGTGGATATCCCATAATTTTGTTATCCATTCATCTGTTGATGGACACCTATGTTGGTTCCATAATTTGGCTATTGTGAATTGTGCTGCTATGAACATGGGTATGCATATATTACTGTAGTTCTCTGATTTCAGCCCCTTTCGAAAGATACCCCGGAGTGGTATAGCCGGATCATATGGTGGATCCATTCCCAGTTTTCTGAGGAATCTCCACACTGATCTCCATAGCAGCTGAACTAATTTGCAATCCCACCAAAAGTGTAGAAGAGTTCCAATTTCCCCACATCCTCACCAACATTTATTGTTTTGTGACTTCTTGATGATTGCCATTCTTTTTTTTTCCGGTAGTGGGATTGAAGCCAGGGGCAGTCTACCCCTGAGCTATACTTACCCCAGCCCTATTTTTTATTCTTCATTTTGAAACAGGTTCTCATTAACTTGCAAAGGGCCTCACTAAGTAGCTGAGGCTGGCCTCAAACCTGCTATCCTCCTGTCTCAGCCTCCCAAGTACTGGGATGACAAGCCCAGTAATGATTTCCTGGCTACGATTGTCATTCTGATTGGGGTTAGATGGAATATCAGTGTAGTTTTGATTTGTATCTCCCTGATTACTAATGATGTTGAACATTTTTTCATGTATTTATTGGCCATTTGTATCTCTTCTTTTGTGAAGTGTCTATTTAATTTAGTTGCCCATTTCTTGATTGGGTTATTGGTTTTTTTATTGTAAAGTCTTTTAAGTTCTTTGTATATTCTAGATATTAGTCCTCTATTGGAGGGATAGCTGGCAAAGATTATCTCCCATTCCATAGGCTTTCTCTTTAGACTCTTGATGGTTTCCTTTGATGAGCAGAAACTTTTTAGTTTAATGCTATCCCACTTATTAATTCTTGTTTTAATTTCCTTAGCTTTGGGGGTCTTGTTGAGGAAGTTTCTACCTGTACCTATATGTTGGAGTGTTTGACCTATGCCCTCCTCTAGTAGCTTCACATTCTCTGGTCTACCTTCCAGGTCTTTGATCCACCTCGAGTTGGATCCTGTGCAGAGTGAGAGGTTAGGATTTAGTTCTATTTTTCTACAACTAGATTACCAGTTTTACCAACATCATTTGTTGAAAAGGCTGTCTTTTCTCCAACATATCTGTCTGGCACCTTTGTTGAAAATCAATTGGTTATAAGTGTGGATTTCTTTCTGTATCTTCTATTTTGCTCCATTGGTCTATGTATCTGTTTTTGTGCCAATACCATGCTGTTTTTATTACTATAGCTCTGTAATATAATTTGAAGTCAGAAATTGTGATGCCTCCTGCATGGTTCTTATTGCTGAATCAACCAAAATTATTAAAATCAGAAATAAAAAAGGAGACATCACCACAGACAGTGGGGAAATCCAGAGGATCATCAGAAACTATTTTGAAATTTTATATTCCAATGAACTGGAAAACATGGAAGACATTGACAGATTTCTAGACACATACAACCTATCTAAACTGAACCAAGAATATATAGAAAATATAAGCTGACCAATAGTAAGCAAAGAGATAGAAACAGCAATAAAAAGATTGCCATCAAAGAAAAGTCTAGGTCCAGATGAATTTCCAGCTGAATTCTACAAAACTTTTACAGAATAACTAAACCCAATACTTCACAAGTTATTCCATGAAATTGAAAGAAATGGAATTTTTCCAAACTCCTATAAAGCCAGTATCACCTTAATTCCAAACCAAATAAAGATCTCAAGAAAAGATAATTACAGACCAATATCTTTGATGAATATAGATGCAAAAATTCTAAACAAAATACTAGCCATGCTCATTCAAAACCACATCAAGAAAATTATACACCATTACCAAGTTGGTCTCACCACAGGAAAGCACGGCTGGTTCAATATATGCAAATCAGTACATGTTATTCACCACATAAACAGAACTAAGGACAAAAATCACATGATCATCTCAATAGATGCTGAAAAAGTATTTTTTAAAAGCCAGCACCTATTCATGTTAAAAAAACTGCAGAAAATTGGAATAGAAGGATGTACCTCAACATCATTAAGGCAATATACAATAAACCCAAACCAACATCATATTGAATGGGGAAAAACTGCGGGAATGCCCTTTAAAATCAGGAACAAGACAAAGATACCCACTATCATCACTCCTTTTCAGTATAATTTTTGAGACTCTTGCTTGAGCAATAAGACAAGAGAAGTATATCAAAGGAATTCAAATAGGAAAAGAAGAATTAAAATGATCTTTATTTGCAGGTGACATGATCCTATATCTAGAAGACCAAAAAAACTCAACCAAAAGATTACTAGAGCTGATTAACAAAATCAGCAAAGTAATGGGATACAAAATCAACCTAAAGCCAGGCGTGGTGGTGCACACTTGTAATCCCAGTACTTGGGAGGCTGAGACTGGAGGTTCTGTGTTCATGGCTAGCCTCAGCTACTTAGTAAGGCCCTCTGCAACTCAGTGAGACCCTGTTTCAAAATAAAGAATAAAAAATAGGGCTGGGGGTGTACTCAGAGATAGATGCCCCTGGGTTAAATCCCCAGTACTGCAAAAAAAAAAATAGTAACAAAATCAATCTAAAAAATCAGTAGCTTTTCTATACGCCAACCAGCAATTTACTGAGAAAGAAATCCAGAAAACATTTTCACTCACAATAATCTCAAAACCAATAAAATACCTAGAAATAAACCTAATCAAGGAGGTAAAATACCTCTACAATGAAAATTATAAAACACTACAGAAATTGAAGAAGATCTTACAAGATGGAAAGATCTCCCTTGTTCTTGGATAGGCAGAATAAATATTATCAAAATGGCCATTCTACAAAAAGTGATCTACAGAATCAATGCAATCCCTATCAAAATACCAATGTCATTCTTCATAGACCCAGACAAATCAGTCATAAACTTCATATGGAGAAGCAGAGTCATTATTTTAAAAATAAAATAATCTATTCATATTGTTCCTGCTTTAATTCTTCAATGAGACCTGTTTCTCATTAAAAAAAAAGAGCTTTCATGAGTCACCACCTACCTCCCCAGCATTATTCAGGCCAATCTTTCTCTTTGGTAACTAAAAATTACGAAATAGTTTTCTTTTCTTTTAGTTGTTTTCACTGAATACAGGCATGCCTCGTTTTACTCTGGTTTGCTTTATTGCACTTTGTAAATTTTGTGGCAATGCTGCATTGAACAAATCTCTGCTGTGCCATTTTTCCAGTGGCATATGCTCACTTTGTGTCTCTGTGACATAATTTGGTAATTCTCACAGTATTTCCAACTTCATCATTATTGTTAATATCTGTTAGGGTGACCTGTGGTCAGTGACCTTTGATGATTACTGTTATAACTGTTTTGGAGCATCATAAAGTCTGTGTACAGAGAATGATCGTTATAGTCTAGATCTGAAATATTCCCCAAAGGCTCATGTATTGAAGTCTTGATTCTCAATGCAGCAGTGATCAGAGGTGGGGCTTTCAAGAGGTAAATAGATCATGAGGATTCTGACCTCATCAATGGATTAACCCATTTATGGATTTGTAGTTTAATGGGCTATCAGGAGGTGGTGGAGACTTTAGAAGGTAGGAACTTGTAAGGAGAAGTAGGCCATTGGGGGTGTGCCCTTGAAGGGTATATTGCAGCTCTGGTCCCTTCTCTCTTTCCTTCTGCTTCCTTGTTACTGTAAGTTGAGTAGATTTCTTCCACTATGTGCCTCTGTCAGGATATACTTCCTTGCTGCAGGCTTAAGAGCACCCAGGTCAAGTAACCATGGACTGAAATTTTTGAATCCATGATCCAAAGTAAACAGTTCTCTCTTTTAAGTTATTTATCTGTGGTATTTTGTCACAGCAACAGAAAGCTGATTAACATAATGATGAACTTAATAAATGTTGTATATGCTCCAACTGCTCCACCAGATGGCCATTTCCCCATCTCTTCCTTTCTCCTCTGGCATACCTCGTGCCTGAGATACAACAGTATTAAACTTAAGCCAATGAACAACCCTACAATGGCCTCTAAGTATTCAAGTGAAAAGAAGAGTAGCAGATTTCTCACTTTACACCGAAATCTAGAAATTATCAAGCTTTGTGAGGCAGGCATGTCAAAAGCTGAGAGAGACCAAAAGCTGAGCTTCTTGTACCAGTTAGTCAAGTTGTGAACACAAAGGAAATGCTTAAGCTGAAACCTAGTCTACAGTAAGGCTCTGACTTTCTTAAATTTTATTAAGGCTCGAGAAGTGAAAAAACTGCAGAAAAAAAAGTTTGAAGCTAGTAGGCATTGGTTCATGAAGTTTAAGGAAAGTCCTTTCCATAGCATAAAAGTATGTGGTAAAATACTGAGTACTGATGTAGAAGCCATAGCAAGTTACCCAGAATAACTAGCTAAGATAATTATTGATGGAAGAGCTACACTAAGCAACAGATTTTTTTCAACATAGGAAATAACAGCTTTATACTGGGAAAAGATGTCACACTGGACTAACATAGCGAGAGAGGAGAAGTCAATTCCTGCCTTCAAATATTCAAAGGACAGGTTGACTCAGGGTAGGGGCTAACACATTCGGTTACTTTAAGTTGAAGTTAATGCTCATTTACCATTCTAAAAATCCCATGGCCCTTAATAATGATACTAAATCCACTCTGCCTGTGCTCTATAAATAGAACCACAAAGCCTGGATGACAACACATCTGTTTTCAACATGTTTCCCAAATATTTTAAGCCCACTGTTGAGAACTACAGTGCAGGGGAAGAGATTCCTTTCAAAATACTACTGCTCATTGACAATGCACCTGGTCACTCAAGAGTTCTGGTGGAGATATACAATGGGATTAATGTTGTTTTCATGCCTGCTAACACAATATCCATTCTGTAGCCCATGGATCAAGGAATAACTTTTCTGTCTTATTATTTAAAAATGCATTTCACAAAGCTATAGCTGCTATAATTAGTGATTCCCTTGATAGATCTGAGAAAAGTAAATTGAAATCCTTCTGGAAAGGGTGTTCTGTCTAGATGGTCAAAGAACATTCATGAATTGTGGGAGGAGGTGGAAAAATAAAAATTAACAGGAGTTTGGGTGAAGTTTGTTCCACACTCATGGATGACAATGAAGGATTCCAGACTTCAGTGAAGGAAGTTACTGCAGATGTGGTGGAAATAACAAAAGAAGTAGAATTAGAAATAGGGAATGAAGATGTAACCGAGTTGCTACAATCTCACAATAAAACCTTAATGGGTGAGGAGTTACTTCTTATGGCTGAGCAAAGAAAGTGGTTTCAGGAAATGGAATTTCTCCTAGTGAAGATACTGTGCACATTGTGGAAAGGAGAATAAAGGACTTAGAATATTGCATAATCTTGGTTGTCAAAGCAGCAGTGGGGTTGAGAAGATGCTAGCAAACAGCTCACCTGCTGCAACATAGGAAATAATAGCTTTATACTGGGAAAAGATGGTACACTGGACTAACATAGCGAGAAAGGAGAAGTCAATTCCTGCCTTCAAATATTCAAAGGACAGGTTGACTCAGGTTAGGGGCTAATACAGCCTGTTACTTTAAGTTGAAGCTAATGCTCATTTAGCATTCTAAAAATCCCATGGCCCCTTAATAATGATTGCAGAGAAGTCTTTTGTGAAAGGAGAGTCAATCCATGTGGCAAATTTCACTGTGGCATTATCTTAAGAAATTTCCACAGCCACCTCAACCTTTTATAACCACCACCCTGATCAATCAGCAGCCATCAACATTGAGACAAGACCCTCTACCAGCAAAGAAATGGCTCAGATCATTAGCGTTTGGGGGCAATAAAGTATGTTTAAATTAAGGTACCTTTTTAGATATAGTGTCATTGCACATTGAAGAGACTACATTTAGTATAAACATAACTTTCACATGCACATGAAAACCAAAAAATTTGTGTGTGTGAATCACTTTACCATGATTGTCTCTTTATTGTGATGATGTAGAAATGAACCTGCCATATCTCTGAAATATGCCTGTGTGTTGCCTCTCAAAGTAGAACATTTTCATTTGCTGCTTCCGCTGTGTAGAATACCTGTGTTGCTACTTTGAGATATTTCTACAAAGCCTAGGAGTGTAGAGCAGTATTAGAGTACTGGGTTCTATACCCAGAAACACACACACACACACACACACACACACACACACACACGTAGTTCTCCATTTAGTAAAATACATTTGTAACTCACATTTAAATTTTGCATATTTACAGAAGGGGTTTTTCATATTTCTTTTTAGAGCATTTCTGATATTTTGTGTATTTCATTGCTTTAATATATTTTTGTAAAATTTATAAACCAATTATTACTGATACATAGGAATTCCTATGAAATTTTTTCTCTTAATATTCAATTATTTTTATAAACTCTAAGGAGACTTTTTATTGGTTTCCCTATATATATTTGGGGTCAAAATGAAAAAAAAATTTTGTGAGAATTTTGAATGCTTTGGCCTCTGAATGCTTCTCAAAGTATTGTTCAGGTGAATGCTGATTCCAACAGGTGAAATGAGCAATGTAGCATATAAACACTTAATCTAAACATTACATGATAGATTATATACACACTAGTTGAATAAGTTCTGTCATCTAAATTTTGCAAGTTAATGTTAATATATTATTTTACCTTTTCCATTGCTACAGACAGGTACCTTTATAGATACATCAAGGGGAATATTTATTAAAGGGAGATCTGGCCAGCTAGATAAGTCTTGAGAGTCAATGTGTTGCTTATTTAAGATCTCCTCCTTGTTTATGTCTTTTGTTTCAAATTTTAGCACTGATTACTCTCTATGGAAGTACTAAAGAATACTGATATTGAAGCACAGTATCTTTATTTTAATGTGATTAGCTGAAATAAATCAAAATTAAAATGCCTATGACATTAGATTTAATACATCAGGATTTTGTCTCATTTTGTTTTCTTTCCAAATACAGGAAGGACAATGAACTTATTGAATGACTTTCAGACAGCTTTAAGAGATTTTGCTTTTCTACTCTCCTCGGCCCTTAAAAAACTATATTCTAGTGATGTGTTTCCCATAATCAAGCTAACTTTGAATTTCTGGGCTATTCTTGAGAAAGTAGGCGTGATTGTAATGATATACAAAGATTGATTCAGTGGGTTGATATTATAGAAGTAATGTCTGATAGCTAAAATATGACAATTCAAAATTAGTTTTTGAAAGTGTGAATAGTTACTGTTTACAAAGGTTAAACTCACAAGTTAAAACACAATATTATATGATTATATTGCTATTTTGCCACTAGGCAGAGATTATATAACATAGAGCCTATGGTATGGAATATTCTGGTTAAAAATGCAAATTTCTCAATATAAGTTTCAAATTGTAGGTCCGCTTAATCTGTTTTTCCATCAGTGGTTTTGTTCATCTACATACAAAGATCATGGCTTGTTAAAAGACTACTACATTTCAGAGCAGAAATATAGGTATGAAAACGAATATATTTTACAAATAATATATAATAATTTGAATATATTTTAAAATATTATTTGTATAATTTATGAAACTAAGTATACCTGGATTCTTTATAGCTACCATTGAAGATCTGCAAGTTGAATTTTGTAGAAATCCCTGATGTTCTGATAACTAACTAGCATGCTAGTTTTTCCTCATTATAAGAACTGTGACACTGGAAAATGGTAATGAATATAGTATGCATCTTATCACTTCTCCACCAACTGCAGGGATATTTTATTTAAAGCAATTAAGAAATTGTGCTTTGACAGGTTTCAAATTTCATCCATCTGCTTACATATGATTTTCTGGATGGATATATGAATATTAATAGCAACTCTGTAAACAGGTGCTACAGTGCTTCCCTTTGTGAAACAATTTTGTCACATGTGCATGGCCCTGGTCGGTAATGACCTAATTTTGTCACTGTTTACTATCTAATATCTCAAATGGCAATGACATCATTTATCCTATGGGTGGCATCTGCTCCCCATGCCACTGGTGTGTGTGTGTGTGTGTGTGTGTGTGTGTGTGTGTGTATTCTTAGCAACCATTTTTGTAACAAACAGCAACTGCTGTTGAGGGTGGGGAAGTCAGAATCTGAGAAATGGTGATTATCTTTCTATTCGTGAGACAGAAATGAGTATAGTGAAAACACATCTGTATTTATATATATGCTATATATGTTTAATGATCTCTTTCTAATGAATTATTATAAACAGAAATAGTGAAATTGTACTTGAAGTGTTGACTATACTGAGTCACAGATGAGATTTCAGAAATTTCACATATTTTGCACTCAATGAAAACAGTAGAAATAAATTCTGTTTGAATGTATAAATTTGACATTCCTGGCCTGCATTCTTGTTTTCTACTTTTATGTTTCAAGTTCAGCACAAATGCTCATCTCAATCTTAATATCATTTTGAATTGGTCTACTTCATTAAATATATCATTTGTGGCTATGTTCTAGTTATTAGCATAAGGTTTCCAACATCAGATGCATTGTTTAGATTGGGCATAAAAGAGATTTTAAGAAAATACTGTCTTATAAGCAACCCAAAATACTCTGACAAAATTTTGTGGTTACAAATGGTATGAAATAACTTGATGGAGGCTGAACTGTGAATGAAAGTCATGATTCATTCACACTTCCAAAGGAAGACCAGAGAGATACTTTAATGCTTCTACTACTCTGTTTAGACCAGAGGTCTTAGCTGTGTAATCTATTAATTTGCTCCAACCAGTGACCTGACTTCATCTGACATTTAAGGAGCTGACACCACTAAACTATGAGAAATTAAACATAAATATTATGGATAATAAACTCAGAGATCTTCAGAAACAAATGGCAATAGAGGAGATGCTTACTTAATATAAAAGTCTTATTTTATACTATTTAGCATAATGCTAAAATATCTGGGATATTTAGGATTATAATTGCATATAATTCAAGTCCCTACCTTTAAGAAACTTACAATCTACTCATTTGAAAAGTTTATAATAAGATAATAAAAACATTCTTAGATAAACCACATACCTAATAGCTTTCAGCTTTACATGTATATGTGTATACCCACACACATATATATTTCTGTGTGTAAATATTTCCATATATAATATAATATAATATAATATGGAAATAAGATGGAACTTCAAGTGACCTTCATAAGTCACAAAATTTTATACAATGTAACATAGGCTTTATATAGTTCTTTAAAAGAAAATACACAAAATATATCCAATTAATGTAAAACCAGTTTTCATTGAAATGCATGATAAGGTATTTGTCGAAGTATTGTCAGGTAGAAAAAAATGATGGAGCATTTTAAAAAATTAATCCTGCAAATAAATAGAAAAACCTATGATTTAACAATTACTTTCTAAAATTGAGACTAAATATGATAATCTGCATTGGAATTGATAAATTCTGAGGGAAGAGGGAGAAGGAAGTGAAGATGCAGGATGATTGACAACTTTGGATCAATGTGATGATTGTATCAATTTCAGATTCTCTGCTAACAATAGGTGTCTGATTGGACACCACTGACTTTATTGGGAAGGGGATGGAATGTAATATACCTTGCAGTGCATTAGTTGTTTGCGTTGATTGGATGAAAGACAAATTTCACATGGAGGAGAGTCTGAATCCCATCACTGCTACAATTACATTGACCACCACTGGGAAAATGCCCTGTTGCTTCTGCAGGCTGCTGCAAATTAGTCGAAATATGTTCAGGCCCCTTGCTTCCAGAATTCCGCATGATTTCTTTTTCAGTAAATTGAAATTTGTTTGCATAAGTATACTTAATACTAAATTATGCAATTGACTCTATAAGGCACTGTGTGTTTTTAAATAGACATCTCTATCTTTTTCACTGGGAACATTCAATAGTGGGAAACAGCTGATAGGCCTACTGGCGCTGGAACACATTAAGTGTGCATTATTTTATAAATTTTTTTTCTGGTATATTAAGTGATGACATACATGAAAAATATGGCAGTAAAACAAATCATTAGTGTTTCTTGCTGGGAGTATAATGAAAACTTTGAAACTGTTGAGAATTGGAGACCATATCTTCTTTGTGACCAATTTATAACATCTTTACCCTAGTGTGCCATGAAAGTACTCTAAGAGTAAACTAAACACACCGTTTATTGAATTAATTTACCATAGTAGGCAGCATAAACACATTATAAACAAAGAAAGACACAGATTTTGTTTGAGCTTTTATTTTACTCATCAATTTGGTGCCATCCGTCTTTCGCTACGAGACGCTTAAGGACTATTGAAAATTTGAAAACAAACAACACAAAACTAATCTGATTGAAGCAGCTTTCTAAGGAACATTTTTTTTTAACCATTTATCAAACCTCTTTGCTCTGTTAGGCTTCACAAAATGACAAGGCTATTTCAGAGCCATAAACCTCAATGCCCCGAGCAGTTATGGCACGCAACCAAAGAGGACTGGAGAGAAAATGAAGCCGTAATTGACTACAGCTGCTCACGCCTAACATTTCCTAACAGCATCCCAAGATTCTAAGGTCGGTGTTTCTTTCTCCCTCCCAAACACAGACCAGCATAGGCCTCCTGTGATTTGATTTATCAACTGGGTAAACTGAGGGAGCTTCAGGGTGGCCTCTGGGGTCTCCTCATGGCCCAAGGCCTCAGTGATCCTGCCCCCCAAAAGCCAGTGATTGGTATGTGTTTGATTGCTCTTCGCTTGTTGCATTCAGTGCTCAGGATGAAAGTAAAATGACAGTAATTTTCTTTGCTCACGTGTCATTTTTAACCTGGTACAAGGCTTTGCCTTCAAATCACAGGGAAGTGTTCTGTCCTTTGGAGGTTGCTATTAAAATATAGAATGGACCCATTACATTTTATTGGCTTAGCCTTTCCCTGCACTGCCTATAAAAACAGACTTTTCCTTAAAATCTCTCCCTAATGTCCACTTTCTTGGGGGTGGAGCTGACCTCAAGAAGTTTACTACTTGTCTGTTAGTTAAGACTAATTAACTTTGACTTTGTTGTTAGGGTACCATAATCTGGGAGTTCATCTTAAATAAATTGAAGAAAAATGGTGTTCATACCATGCACTGGACAGTGACTGTTTATAACTTTATGTATTGAGACTTCTTTTCTTTTTGTTCACCTCATGGATCTTACTTATAAGAACATTTTGTAAATATGAAGTCAATTCATCATTACTTGCTCATGAAATACTTTTTACTGCTGAACTTTTTTTTTTTTACAACGATGTTGACTTTGGTTGTGTTGGTAGTTCATTTTCAAATAAGAAATGCAATTTCAATTAAGACCACTATGAAATAGAGGAAATAATTTTTCACTAACTACTGTAGAGTTTTATAATTAAAACACTAGCACTGTTCTAAACAATAATTTAGTTTTAATTTTAACATTAGCCCATAGTCACTGGTGGGATCTTCAGAATAAATAAGTCATTTAGCTTTTCGTGTCTGGACAGGGAATCTGAGTTATGTTTAGTTTTTGCTTAACATCATAATTCCTGTTCAAAGTTAATATATAGAAAATTCTTTATTAGAATCTCATCAAAATTACCATGGTAACTTCATGTTAATTTTTATAGAAAAGTTATTTTGCATTATATGAGAATTTCAAAGTAAAATATTTTAATATGAACCCAGCCTTGTTCAAATTTGAATAACTATGAAAACTGGTATTTATATGCTATCTTACTTTAGAGATATGAAGCATGTCAATATAACTGGATAGTATTTCAATGTAATGGTGGTCAAGATAATCCTAAATAATAAAAAATATTATAAGGTCATCATTTTTCTAATCTTATTTTTTTATTTTTTAGATCCACTTGTCTTAAAAGTATTTGTCACAAGAAAATTTTACTTTGCATCTTCCATATCACAGAAAAATAAAAACATTCCAGAAATACCTTTGATTAAAAAAAAGTTTATTTTCCCAAACACCAGAGATCACAAAGCTGAACCTTATTGACCAATGAACAAATCAAAATGTGTTTGTCAAAATGGAGTCACAGCATTAGCTACATTTTTTCAGTAGGGTCTTTTATATCTAACCACAGTCCAGAGTCACAGATAATGGCAGGAGCTGTGAGATAGTCTTTTCTGCAGTTGCCTGGGTTCTTAGAAACCATATATTGATGGGCATTAGTGCCATTACTATTCAATATGACTGAAGGAAATACTTTATCAGTCAGTGCATAGCACATAGGATTTATTGTAAAGAGTTGACTCATACAACTGTGGGAGTTGGCAAATTCCAAACATGTGAGTCAGACCAGCAGGCTGGAACCTCACACTGGTGTGCATGCCACAGTCTTCAGGCTGGCTGGAAACATTAGCTTTTCCACCTAAGGCCTTCAACTGGTTGAATGAGCTCACTCACATATTCAAGGGTAATCTACTTAAAGTCAACTGATCATAGATGTTTGCCACATCTATAAAATACCTTTGCAGCAAGATTAGTTTTTGGTCAGTTAGCTAGGCACTGGAGTCCAGCCAAGTGGACACAGAGAATTAACCATTAAAATACTTTGTTCTGCTACCTAGCACTCATGCTGCAGAGATTTGGGGTATCTGCACTTCTTTTTACTTATTTTTCTTCCTCAACTTCCCCTCAAATGTGAGAATTAGTAATCTAAGGGATCTTTTCCATTTTTCCCTGTCCTATTCTTCATCTCTGTAGGTCCAGGGTTTTCTTAAATAAAACTTTAGCACTTAAGCAAAAACAGAACACCACCATTTAAGCCAAAAGGTCATTTCTTATCTGCATTATGCATAATTTTATTGATCATAAAGAAACAAGATTTCAGTAGAGATTGCACTATGGTTTTGGTACTGTCTGGCAGGATAAGTGTACTAAGAGAGTAAGATAGCTCCTTGCATCACTGGTATCATTTCTGGTATATAGAAAAGAAACTTTACTAGGTAGTTGATCAACTCTCCGTTCCATATATACTTATACCCAGGGTCTTAACTTTGCTTAACACCATTCTTCCGGCACTAGCTTCTGTCTTTGTCAGGTCTAATCACAGCTCCAACATTAACCAATTGTGAGATTATGGCAAGTGACCTGAAGATGCCATGCCTCAGGTTTGTTCATCTTACAATGGTGACAATAATATTGGGCTATACAGAGAATTGGATAATACATTTGAAAAATATTTTAGCTAAGTTTTTGACACATAGTACTTATACAGTTAGTGTCAACTGTTGTAATTACAGCAATACCTTTCTCTTATTGCTGTGTTTACCTTGACATTGAATTAATGTCTGTGTGACACAGTAGTATACATACAGAATTGTTAACCAAATAGTTTTGCTATCAATTCCGGTTCTGTCATCGACTGGATGTATAACCTTGGCCAATTTACTTACCCTGGCTGGACCTCAAATTTACTATGTATAGATTGAGAAAAATGAAAAAGTAAGGTGGCTAAGAGAATTAAATAACATAAAAGTATGAGTACTTGCTGGTGCACAGTACATGTGCAAAAACAAGCCACATGGTTTTATTTTCCTTAAGAATTAAATTGTTGCGCTGGGTGTGGTGGTGCACGCTTGTAATCCCAGTACTTTGGGAGGCGGAGACCGGAGGATCCGGGTTCGCAGCCAGCCTCAGCTCTCTCTCTCTCTCCCTATTTCTCTCTCTCTCTCTCTCTCTCTCTCTCTCTCTCTCTCTCTCTCTACCTAGTGAGGCCCTCCGCAACTTCGTGAGACCCGGTTTCAAAATAAAGTATAAAAAATAGGGCCGGGGGTGTAGCATGGAGGTAGAACGCCCCTGGGTTCAATCCCTGGTACCGCAAAAAAAAAAGAATTAAATTGTTGAATGAATAAAAAAGATAATTTTATCTTTTTTATTGATATATTAAGGATGGTGCTTGGCATTAATTTTTGTCCCACTATTCAAATGTAGCTCAGCTGTCTTGAAAGATTCCATGACTTTATATCAATAAGGCAATGCCCATATGGTAAGTTTATTCAGCTCCTGAGAAGGGTAGATAGAGGATATTGTAGGTAGAGACACTTCTACAGTTCACGTATCACTTTTCTCCTGCCCTAAATCCCTTACTTGCTCCTGATTTACTTTTCCATTCTTGCAAGAAAACTTTTCCTGAGACATGGATTTTGACAAGCCAGGTGATTTTGTTTAGAACAAGCCCTGACAATTGGAAAAAATATCCTTTAAGCCTGTTTCATTCACTTCATGGAAAGATGTTGAAGTTTACTTCTAAGTAAAACTTGTTTTTGAAAAGAGTGATCAAGTAGTTTTGGGGACATCATTAAAGCTATTTCTTTAATGGTTGTTTCATGAAGAAAGGAATTTATAAGAATGACGAGCTGGGCATGGTGGCATATGCATGTAATCTCAGTACTTGGGAGACTGAGACAGGAGGATGTCAAGTTTGAGACCAGCCTCAACAACTTAGTGTGACCGAGTTTCAAAATAAGAAAAATAATAATAAAATGGCAAGGGGTATAGCACAGTGTTGATATGACCCTAGATTCAATCCCCAGAACCCCCCCATCACACACACACACACAAAAAAAAAGAAAGAATGATGAAAAATCCTATTTCATCTCCCCCCACTATATCTTTGTCTCCTTTCTTTTCTTTTCTTTTCTTTTTTCTCTTTATATAGACACAGGAATCAGGATTTAGCTATTTCATTAGCTAGGATGAATGCATGTCATTGCAAACCTAGGAATTATACTTTAGTGTTGAAAAATAAGAATATAAATAATAGCCCCTCACTGGGTTTCTATGCCTTCTGAAATTAGGCAATGCTCTTCATCAAAGAATTTGATGAATTTTCAAAAATTCAAAAATAGCCAATGAGGTATCTATTCTTATTGTACACTACTTCTGGGATATCTAAAAATAGTGTACTGAGATGAAGGGCCACATTCTTACAAAAGTCTTCTTTGTCTTATAAATCTAGTTTGTTTAGTAGATACATGTTAGTTTTAGATATAGAATGTCTAATAAAGAGCTCATAGATTGGTGAGCTGATGTCATTGAGTTGTAAGGGTTGTAATCTCATTAGTAGGCCAATAGGCTGTGGCTGGAAGTGGGGCCCTGGACGTGTGGCCTTGGGGATTGTGCTTGTGTCTTTGAACCCCCTCGCTTGCAACTGCCATGATGTGGGAGCAGAGACCTCTCTCCCTCTGCTTCCTGCTGCCATGCCCTGAGCTCCAAAGACCTGGTCTGGACATAGACTGAACCCCCAAATCTCCAAAAACTGTAAGCAAATAAATTGTTCTTCCTCTAAGTTGTGTGGTAGGATTTTTTCAATTATAGCAGTGAGACTCTTGACCAAGGCAATACAATACAATTCTGAGAGCTTGTATAAAAGTTTTCTTGATATTTACACTTCCCTGTTTATCTTCATATATTCCAAGATATGAATAATTTAAATTAGGAGAGAATATATTATATTGTATGTAATATATTTGTATTACATTATATTATATTATATTATATATATATAGTAGAAAAAAGAGAAGTGCTATGCATTTTAACCTCAAGTATGAACAGTGTTATCTTCCCAAACTGAGAACAATTTTCACAAAAGACATAAATTTCCCTGAAAATTTCCCTCGTTTTCATAAGAAAGTTCTACCCTAATTATAAAATGAACACTGCTCAGTATTATTACATATAAAGCCTATCAATTATTTTATATACAATCTTTTACGTAGAATCAGAATATAATGTCTACAATATAATTCTATCTTATAAAAATTTGCAAATCAACAAAAACAATATAATTCCATTTTGATTTAAAAGTATACTAAATTTATGTGTACATGTTTGCATTTTTTTTCATGAGTGTGAACCAAGATGTGGATATTCAACAAACCAATTCCATGAGAACTAAATGTAGGGCTAAACCAATATGTCTGGAAGGTTAAATTATATTGGGTTAACAAGTGATCCCCAAATCTCAGGGCTTAAATAGAATAAGGGAATTTCTGTCTCCGGTTGCTCTTCCAGGATTTGCAGAGGAGTTCTTTGCATCAAGATAGGAAGATTTATGGGACATGATGATAGAGATGCCACTACTTCATACATTGCCATTTTGCTGAGCCAGAGGAAAAGATAATCTCTTACCTGAAAATAAATATTCTCACCAGAAAGTGACATCTTTACTCAACTCACAGACCAGTACTGTCACTTTTTCCAACCACAAAATATCCAGAAAATGTAATCTCCTTATAGGCCCGAAATGTATAGAGCCAGAAATAATGGTGACTAGTGCAGATGACTGCCATTGGTGGAGAGTAATTATAATTTGTTTTTTATTCTTCTTGGCATTACTTATATGTTTCCTTAAGAACATAAAAATGCACCTTGGAAGCCGGGCGTGGTGGCGCACGCTTGTAATCCCAGTACTTTGGGAGGCAGAGACCGGAGGATCCGGGTTCGCGGCCAGCCTCAGCTCTTTCTCTCTCTCTCTCTCTCTCTCTCTCTCTCTCTCTCTCTCTACCTAGTGAGGCTCTCCGCAACTTCATGAGACCTGGTTTCAAAATAAAGTATAAAAAAATAGGGCCGGGGGCGTAGCGCGAAGGTAGAACGCCCCTGCGTTCAATCCCTGGTACCGCAAAAAAAAAAAAATGCACCTTGAAGATATACAAACCAGGAGCAATTCTACTGTCATTGCCACCCCTTCTTCTTCATCACCATTGTTTTAATTATGTAGAAATGAATTACATTATGCAGAAAGGATTACATGCCTGTAATCCCAGTACTTGGGAGAGTGAGACAGGAGTATCACAGGTTCGAGGTTAGCCTCGGCAACTTAGCAGGACCCTATTTCAAAATAAAGTAAAAAGGGCTGGGGGTGTAGCTTGGAAGTAAAATGCCTCTGGGTTCAACCCTCAGTGACAAAAAAATTATATAGAAAAGAACACAGAACTATATAAAGAAAACACAGCTTTCGTTCAGCATTCTCACACTACATTCTCACTCTACATTCTCACACTTTTAATTTGAAAGGTGCCGTGGTGAAAACATGCGACAGAGACCCTCACACAAGTGACCTTTATTCCAGGAGGGAAAGCAGGAGATGTAGGAACATAACATAAATGCCACAAACAGGCTGGGAATCCTAGCTGCAAGAGGAATACTGAACAAATTACAAGATTTAATTAATAACTTAGATCCTAGTCCATTTTTTTTCTATTTTTTGGCAGAAATTGGAAGCAATGTGATTTGTTCTAATAGAGAGAGACGGTGTACATAGATAAGGTTGAATGAGATGGAGAACTCAGAAAATCTACTAATGCCAAATAAATTTAGAATGACTGACAGCCAACCAATAAACCTCAAAACTAAGCTGAGGAATATAGGCTTCATAATTCTATAGCATATGAAAGAAATACACTTAAGAGGAATACAGAATTAAAAATAAGAGATACTATTGATGTAAGACTCCAGTCCTTAAATATGAAATGGGTAGTAAAAACTGGGCATTACCTCAGTTTCCCTTCTCAAACTGCAATCGCAAGCAGTAAGTACTACTTCATAGTGGCAAGTCAGGTCTAAACTGTTATGGGGAGCACATCTCCTTCCTATTTACCTATTAAATCAATGTGGTGCCTTATGTAGAAGGAGGTAAATCCACTCATTGCTACAGAGGCTTCATTGCCTTATCACCCTTTTCTGGTGGGATTTGCAAATTCACACCCCTGTCATTATTACACAATGTTCTGCTTACAGCTATAATATAAAAGATTGACCATGCAACTTAGAGGAAAAATTTATTTTTTTATGGTTTCAGGTTCAGTCCATGTGAGGCCAGTCCATGTGAGGGACGGCAGATCTCAGGGCATGGTGGCAAGAGGCAGAGAGAGGGAGAGTACATGGGCTGTGCTCCTCACATCATGGAGCTCAGAAGCAAGAGAGAGAGAGAGCAAGGGGAGGAGGAACCATACATAATCCCCAAGCCCAATGCCCCAGGGATCCACCTCTCCAGCCACATCCAGATAAATCAATTACAATAGATTTATCCACTGCTGGGATTACAACCCTCATGAATCAGCTATATCAACCTGGATATTAATAAATGAGCTCTTTAGGGGACATTTTATACCTAATTATAACACAGAATGAAATGCTGTGTTTTCAAATGTGCTGAAGCAGTGTTATGGAAGTGATCATCTACCATATTTTATTGTATTTATGCTTTTAAGAAGATACATAGAAGATATATTAAATATATATATTTGGAATATGATTTGAAATATAAGACTATGTCAAAATGCTGAGGAGCAATTATTTTTCCTAATGAAAGGGGAAGTGTGGTCAAAGCTTGCTTGGTTAAGAATATATTAATCAATTGAGAAAATTTAAGGAAAAATAATGAAAATAATATATTCAAAGGCTTTGTGTCTGTGTTAGAAAATCAGCTAAGCTTCCATGACGTGCCTTTTATTTTTGGTAGAAATTTATTTTATATAAAAAAATCTAATATTCTTAAAATTAGCTTATATATATATATATTTCTGACTCTTAAAATGCTCACATTCATATGAATTATTTTATTTATATTTTGTGGAAGGTCTGGTTTATTTCTTTTTACCAGCTTGGGAAGAAATCATCTAACATAAAATGAGCTTGTGTATTTTACAAATGCATTTTAATGATGGTGTGTGTGTGTATGTGTGTGTGTATGTGTGTGTGTGTGTGTGTGTAACTCATGATTTAAATAAGACATATTTTCTATATTTGAGATCTTTATCATGAGAAATTTGCATATACTTAAAATTTTATTATGAATAAATATTAAAGTATTTCATAAAAGATTTAATCCTCCAAAATCACCATGATTTAAAGAATTTATTATTTGAAACAGATAATTCTGCTTAGTTTTAACTTTCTTCAAGTACAAAATGTCATGATGGCAAATGTCATAACTAATGGTAAGAACTTAAGACTCATAGAAGCCAATAAATCGGTAACTTTGCAATCCCTCAATGAAGATCTCTTTTACATTGCTGTGGATCTTGCTGCATGGATCTGCTTTTACATAAGAAGCTTCTCAAATAAAGTTCTGATTTTAAATTACAAAAGAAGACATTTCTTATGGTCTAGAAGAGTTTGGAGTCGCTCTTCATGTCTGATAAATTGAAGCAGCTGGTGAAAAGTGAAGACACTCCAAGTGAAAATGGCACAGTGAAGTATTAGACTGCTGTCATTTTTTACAAAGTAACTCTCAACTTTTATTACTAAGTTTTATGCTAAGAATCTCACTCTAACTTTGTTTTGATTTGATTTTTTATAACATGTTAAGATCACATTGTAAGACTTTCATTGGCCACTAGCCAAAAATAATAAAATTCTGACCTGACCTGCCTCTCTCTTGAAAAGTAGAAAAGATCCCAAGAGAATGCCATTTTAGATCTCACACATAATTTCCCATTCTCCACCTATAAATCAGGCTTCTGTAAAATACTGAGTTATACCATTCACATTTCTGCAGATACTAAAATTTCCCATTCATTTTCCAGTCTGCATTCTTTAAGAAAATGGATGTTAACAGAGATTGTTAAGAGTTGTGGTAGTCAAAAAAAAAAAAAAATTGGCAGGATTCCAGTTTGGAAAACTTGTTGACATTCTGCCAATTCCTTTATTAATACATATTGCTAAGAAGAGCTGATAATCAGCACATTCCAGTACAGCCAAATTGATGGTTAAGACTTCAAATTATTTCCATTTCATTAGGTAAATAACTGGCACTCCATTCCTCCTAGTATCCTTCTTCTAAACCAGCCTAACAGCCACTTCCCCAGCACCCTGACACAATTTACTATTCTGCATCTGCAATATAATTTTAGCATTATAAGAGGGCTTTGGGACCTTTCTGTAGCTGGCATATGGATGACTGCTAGCTGGATGGGTCAGTGCCCACTCTCTAGCAGTTGTTGAATACTTTGAATATAACTTTTGCTCCTAAGTTATGCCACTAGGCGTGTGTAACAGAAATAGAAATATGGGAAAGATGGCCACAATAATTCAATGCTGAGGCAGTTGACATGTCTAACAGAGTTGGAATATTGCCTAAAGCTAGTTTGTCTACATCAATTCTCCTCCCTGATATTACTGAATCTCTGCTCTGTTATTCACAGGACACTTTTTAGTAACTACTATTTCCCAGACAGTGTAGATGCAAAATTCACATAATGAGTCTTTTGATCAAAAAATCAAATCAAGAAAATAAAATTGACCAAAAATGTCTATGGTGAGGATTGTGATATATTATGTGTCCACTGAGGTGGACATGAGATAGAGTAGGAATGGGTCATCAGTGCCTGTCTGGGACAAACTTGAAGGTATCCTGTTGGTGTCATTATTTCAGTCAAAATATAATTAATGAACATGTATTCATAGAGGAACAGAGATATACAAGCAAACAAGAGAGATATTTCCTTTCCCCTATGTTATTTATAATCTAGCAGACTCTAAAATTACATCATTACTTGTTAAGAACCAAATTTTAATTTTCTTGTTCAATTTTTCCTATGACACCAAGGACCTTGATCATTATAATTCATTATTTTTATACTCTTATTGGTGCACTGTGATTATACATCATAGTGAGGTTCAAAATGTAACAAACATACATGTATACATCACTTGGTATGTTTGTCTCAGGATCCTACCCCACTCTCCACCCCTCCCCATACATGTTAGTGAGATTGGTAGTGATGTCTTCATATATGGACAAAGCATTTGAACTGTTTCCTTCCTCAGTTCTCCTTTTTCCCCTTCCCACCATCCTCCACCAATTCCCTTGCACTCTTGTCTCTCTCCTGATTTATCTTACATCCCTATTTTCTCCTATTTTTTCTCTAGCTTCCACATATGGGAGAAAGCATATGATCCCTGACTTTCTGAGACTGACTGATCTTAATTAGCATAATTGCTTGGAAGAAACAAAATATTTGATAGACAATGAAGTATTTTATATTTATTAACATTGCCTTTCTGTTAGTTCCATACAAAGAATATAGTTGGCCTCCTTGAAATAAAATGTAATTTTTTATGCTGGGCATGTTGGTGCACGCTTGTAATCCCAGTACTTTGGGAGGCAGAGACTGGAGGATCCGGGTTCGCGGCCAGCCTCAGCTCTCTCTCTCTCT
>PVJS01001314.1:12748-100673 GCA_004027185.1 Glis glis | reverse complement strand
CCTGAGACTTTTGGTCCCTTAATCTTAAGGGGGTTGCTGAAGGGCGAAGGTCTGACTTCTGTAATGTCTTCTCCGCTGATAAAGGACTGTAGACTCTACCTAATCAGGGACCGAAAGTCTCATCCTAACTGGTCTAAAGGAGGCATGGGAAGGCCAGAGTTTTTGATTGGCTGTGGAACCATTATTTTCTGATGTTCTGGAAAAAAAAGGCATCTATTATGAGCTGAGGAGTTAAAAACTAGAGAAACTACTTAGTAACTATGCCTCATGCAAGTCAAGGTGCTAACTTCTTAGCCATGCCAGGATGTCACTGAGCTTCATATCCTTAACCAGAAAAATACAGATATCTTTCTTCTGAGATGGCTGAGAAGATAAAAAGATATTTACAAATATACCTGGCCCAAAGTAGACAATGATCAGTATTTTTATGCAACTAACCTAATATCATCTTTCAGTCTCTTTTGGTTCACTTTGTGCTGCCATAACAGAATACCAGAGGCTGAATAATTTAATAAGAAATGTGTTTCTTGCCTTCTGGAAACCAGGAAGTCGAATGTCAAGTTGCTGGCATCTGGTGAGTGCCTTCTTGCTGCAACATCTTATGGAAGAAGGTGAGATGGTGAGAGAGGGCAAAAAAGAGACAGAAAAGGACTGAACACTCCCTTGTGTAGTAACATAAACTCACTTCTGCGATACTGAACACAACAACCGTGATAACTCATCCATGGGGGTGAAGCCCTCATGGCCTGATCACCTCTCATTAAGCCCCACCTTCCCACACTGGTGCAGGGGGATTAAGTTTCCAACACATACTTTTTGGGGGACACATTCAAACCATAGCACTGCCCTTTTCTCTCTGACTTATTTTCACATAGCTAAGTATTTCTCTAAAGCACAGGTCATAGTAAGATTCTGTGTGTGTGTACATGCATGTGTGCATGCATGTGTGTGTGTGCATGGGTGTGTGCATGCATGTGTCTGTGTATGTGTGTGTGTCTGCTACTCAAGATTAACCTCTTGCTTCTTGCTAGGCAAGGGCTCTACCACTGAGCTATCCACCACCCCAGGCCCTGTGTGCTTTTATTTCTTTTTTACAGAAAGGCAGGATGCCACAGAAGCACCTCATCTGAACATGTCTGCAATCTCAGAGGCTTGATTACCCTGAGTTCTCCCAAGAATGACCCCTGAGAGTTTCTTTGGGGAGTCTAGCAGTAGAACTCAGCTACTCACAACCTTTAACTGAAGAAGGGCCCTATATAAGGAAAGGTTGTTCTCTTCCATGGAGTGCCCAGAGAAAGGTGCACATAGAGTAGTGAGGGAGGAAGGGGACACCTGTCTTGCCAGCCAGATCAGCTGAATCAACCCTGGCAATCAGTGGGGTGACAGATGTCCCAGCCAAATCACCCTCCACTCTGATTCTCTTTAAATGTTCTCAGTGCCCTCCTCCTATCAAATTCAGTTACAATTTCTCCCCCTAATATGGAAGGCCCTGCACATCAGGCTGCTGCTCACCTTTTCTAAAATTGTTTCAACCTCCTTCCTATACTTAGGCTACTTTCAAGCCTACTTAAATTGTTTTCATTCTACAGACATATCTCTATGTTGTCCTAACCAAAATGCCACCTTGCCCATAGGGGCTTTATTTATTCTTTCCACCCAATGCAGCATGTCCCGCAAAAGTAGGGGAGAGGTAGAAACAGCATCTACTACACAGATGCTCTGCAAAATTCTGTGTTGGGCACTTCAAATGGTATTTCATTAGCTCTTTTCTTAAGGTGTGTATCATATCCTTCTTTGCACTGTGATCATTTTTGTACTAATTTCATTTTGTCTCTCAGATTGTTGTTCATTAAGAGCAGGAATTATGTCTTAACCTTTAACACAGTTCCCATACAAGTAGAAGGAATGAGGAAAAACAGTAATTGAATATCTTAAAGTATAATGGGCAAAATGTCCAGAATAAGGAGTTGAAGGGCATCTAAAACAACTTGGAAAACCATGACAGCTTATTTGAGGTAATAGGCTTTCTTTCAATAATATTAAATCGTCACTGGATTTATGCTTTTTTTTAGTAAAATAGGCTGAAGTAGAAAATGTCATATGGCATGTGGCAATTCAAATTTCTTTCTTCTTCCTCAGTCCCAACCACTTAAGTGAAAAAAGCAAAGAAAAAGAGATGAAGATCACTAACCGTCACTGAGAAACACACCAAATTATCTGTATCATAATCATAAAATGATGGAAAAAGTTCAAAAACAGAAAAAAAGATGTTTTTCTAAGTGCGTTTATTTGGATGTAGTATAAGAATCTGCCAACACATTTCAGAAAATGGGAGATGTGGTAACTTGAAAAGATGAGTTTACTGAAGGAATTTAACTAGGTATCAACTCTTATATTTTTCTATGGTCACAAACTGTCACTTGTAAAAAACTTACATCCATTATATACTGCTCTTCATGTCAAATAATTAAACAATTAACATAAATGTTGGTATATAAGTAGATATATCTGATGATAAAGACAGGCATAAAATATTTCCTCCTAAATTTTTTTCTTGTCACACAAATATCTAAATGCACCCTTTTTTAGGAAATAATAATTTCTTATCAGTGGTGATTACAATTTCTGAAATTATAGGAGGATCCTTCCAGCCCTCCAATACCATTAGGTTCACTGGACTGTAAACTTCAGGACAAAGTACATAACTCTTATTCTCACCAATGTATATTTATTTATTTATTTATTCATTTTGCAGTACCAGGGATTGAATGCAGGGGCGTTCTACCTCCGTGCTACGCCCCCGGCCCTATTTTTTTATACTTTATTTTGAAACCGGGTCTCACGAAGTTGCGGAGGGCCTCGCTAAGGAGAGAGAGAAAGAGAGAGAGGGAGAGAGAGAGGGAGAGAGCTGAGGCTGGCCGCGAACCCAGATCCTCCAGTCTCTGCCTCCCAAAGTACTGGGATTACAAGCGTGCGACACCACGCCCGGCGCCACCAGTGTATATTTATATCCAAGTTCCATGGATATAAATCTAACAAAATTAGACACCCCCCATTTAGATTTTGAATGAATTCACCTGGGTTTCAAAAGGGAATCAACCCCCATGAAATCTTAGTAACTCCCCAAATGGAAATATATAAATCAAGAGTAAAAACAGTGAAAGTTCACATTGTAACAGGACTGGTCACAAGCTAAAGCTGAGACCCAGCAGAAAGGGGGAAAGCGCAATGCAAAGGGAAAGGAACAGGAATGGACAAAGAAAAGGAAGATGTTCCGAAAGGACCCACAGTTTACCATCTGAGTGCACGAGCAAGCAGTTAAAAAGGACTCTGCCTTCTCAAGCTATGTGAGGCCTCCTGACCCATTTGAAGAGAGGAGTCCCCTGCTCTCCCTGTCCCCCTCAACGGAGGAGCTGCTGAGTGCCATTACTCAAGGAAATGCTGTGTTCTGATTCCCTGCCTATAGCCTGTATCTCTGTTTTCCACTGAACCAGGGTGTCTGAGCCCAGGGAGGTGCTGGTGTTAACTCTTTCAGCTCATGTGGCCTCATTTAGGAAGTCACAGCTGTGCTTTGGGGGCAGTCTGCTAGTCAGCTACTGGGAGAATCTGAATCAATGTGTTTTTATGACTCTGAAATTTGGGGAGCAAAGGAAGAATGTTTTTGTTATAAACATGTGAAATCCATAGAAGACCCCTTTGCCAAATCCAGTGGGGCAACCCAATTACAAAGCCATTAGACCCCATTGTAAGGTGATTCCAGGGTAATTCCTGCTTTCATAAAAAGCTTTTTCTGTGTTCATCCAACATATATTCTGGCCTCTTGCACTCAGTTTACAAGGTTTCTAATTAAGCTCCAGAGAGAATTATATAGTTCACTGAACTGAGTCACGATGTTACAACTGGGAAAGAAGAGGCACTCCTATTTTATCAGAAAAATAAACACTTTGGTTTCATTTCTTCTGCTGCACATTATCTCTTTGTCCTGTCACAACGTTTTTTATAGGCTTTTATTTCAAAGGATTACCTTGAGATTACTGTCAACACAAGCCAGAGGGAAATCTCCATACAGAAGATAGTAGGTGGCTTTGTCATCTAAAAAAACCTCACCGCCAACAATATAATATCATATAATGTCACTGAAATAATCTCCCATTAAGAACAAAGAGACTGTTTTCCAATAACACGTTAGTCCAGAATTTGAAGAAAAGAAAATCTTTATCAGTAACAAAAGCACAATTTTACCAGCTTGATTTTTTTAAGTCAAAATTTTAACCTTTTAAGTTGTTTCAGAAGCTCCCCTGGTTTCTGCCATTCCTTGTACATCTGTAGGCAAAATATAACATGCTGGGTTCCAATTCATAGCTTGGCAAGAAAATGTTGTTGGAGAGCATGAGGGTCCTTCTCTTTCTTATGCAAGGGGAAAACACTTGAGTTATTATTCTACTCAAGTAAATGTTCATAACCATAGAATTAAATATTTCTGAGGGGTTCATTCCTGAGCTCTCTGGGTTGAATTAGGCTTTCTCAGAACTATACTTCATGTCACCCACATGTCTTAAGAACTGGTGCCTTCTGCTCAGCTGCGCATATTTTCCAGACATGCCGGATGTCTATGCAATAAGAGCTCTGGAACTTCAAAGAGACACAGAGCATTCTGTGCTTTTTCTTCCCACCATTTCATGTAAACACCATTAGTAACCAGACCACTCTTATGCCTAAAGTCCCCATGGCTCAACTTTCGTCTGTTAATTGTTCACGCTCGCTCTGCATCTTTCTTGTGCTGGGTAGAACCATCTAGCTGGGGCCAAAGTCCAGCCTTTCACCACCACACATGCTTCGTACAGGAGCAGAGATACTGAGCGGAGACCAAAGGACACATGCATGACATCCCATCTCTTACTCTTTTTACTCACCACTGCACAAGCCTCAAACTGCTCTAGGTCTCCTTATTCAGAAATGAAACATTCATGCAGTCTCCCATATATCAGGCATTGGGGCTGATGTAAGCATAGATCAGTGAACAAGATGAAAGGCAAAAATCCATGCTCCAATGAACTTAAATTATGGTGGGGACAAATATAGACGATGAGTAAATAAGTAAATTAAAAAGTAATTTTAAGCCAGGCATGGTGACACATACCTGTAATCTCAGTACTTGGGAGGCTGAGACAGGATTGTGGGTTTTGAGGCCAGCCTTAGCAACTTAGTGAGGCCCTCAGTAACTTAGTGAGACCCTATTTCCAAATAAAAAGGAAAAATGGCTGGGTGTGTAGCTCAGAGGTTGAATGCCCTTGGGTTCAATCTCCAGTACCAAAAAATTTTTTTGATTTTAGATAACAAGCTGTATAGGAAAGAAACCCCAGGATAATGTGATGAGGAATGACTTGGGTGACACCAGAATAGGGGGCTGATAGAAGACCTTTCTGGGCAGAGGGCATTTGAGTTGAAGCCTGAATAAATTAAATAAAAAATAAAAAAATTAAACAGGCTAAGCATCATTTGTTTTCAAAACAGAGGAAACGAGCAAATCCTACAGGAAATGTTAGAGCTACTGAGAGGAGCTTAGTAGGATGGAAGTATACAAGCACTCATAAACGGGAGAGAACTGCAAAGCACAAACAGTTCTAAGCTCTGGAAGGCTCCTAATGATTCATCCATATTTCTTCGAAGCATATTGCTGACAAGTTCTTTGTAATAATTCCCCACCAAATGTGACTTCTTGGGTGTAAACTTAAGTTGAGTAACTTGCTTGAAAGGCAATTTAATTTCTCCTATAGAAGGCTTCGGAAGAATCATAGCACACATTTACAGGGCTTTCATGAAGACTACCATGTATGGCAGACCCTACTTGTTTCCTACTAAAGATCCCATCTCCCTTATAAAAGAATCCAGATTGTGTGTGTGTGTGTGTGTGTGTGTGTGTGTGTGTGAGCAATGTGTTCTTAAAAATACATGCATGCATATGTATACATTCCTATATAGCTACATTTGACTTCGCTCTCCCTTGCAGCTAGTGAGCTGGCAAGCATACCATATGCAGCACAGTGATGGCTGAGATGTGGACAGAAGATGAGATCTTTAAAAAGAGATTTTAGAAATATTTTGAAAAGAGGACAGAATGATATGCACATTGTATGTCCTGTTACGGTTCCCTTTGTTCTTGCCTGGGAAAAGAATGTGATGCTGGAAGTGAAGCACCCATCTTGTGACACTGAGGTAAATATGATAATGAAGACACATTTTTAGGATAAATAGTTGAAGGGACAGTTTATAGGAGCCTGAATTTCTAATGCCATCATGGAACCATTGTAAAAGCCTTGGACATAACTTCTTTTATTTGCAGAAAATAAACCCTCATTTAATTCATTATTAAGTTTTCTGTATGACCCCATAATAGCTTCATGTGCAGAATTACTATATGCAAAATGTAACAAAAGAGATATAAAATAACGAGTAGTTTAATGCAGTCATCATCTATATAACCGACATGTTTTAATAAGCATTGTATTTATTTACAGAAGAGAAAATTTGGAGGGTAAAAAATACTATTAAGGTACTTTAAAGTCAAGCCATAAGAGAATTTTAAGAGTTATTGAACATAAAAAGTCATTCATTCTTCTTATAGCCCATCTAGTATCTATCAGCTTCCATAATCGCCCTATTATGTTGCCATGCCAAAGTACCTGGAGTCCTAGGAAGGCAGGATGAGACAGCATTCATTTTTCAACCTCATGTCTTTCTGGAAAAGGATAACAGAGAGAGAGAGAGAGAGAGAGAGAGAGAGAGAGAGAGAGAGAGAAACTTTGTCCTTTTTCTTTCCTCCAATATGAGTGGCACCTGGAATTTCTTCTATGTTCCAAATAAATAATAAGCAACACTTCTGCAGTTATCTGAGCATTTGGAAATTCTCCAAGGAAGGTAACAAGAGTAAGCGTGTTGACCGGGTCTGCAGTGATGAGAAACGAGGGGCTGTGTGTAGCCTAACCTTGGAGCAGGGCAGGTGTAAGATCCAGGGTATTACGATGGGAGGAGGTGGAATTCTGCTCATAGGCCCCAGATCGCAGCACGCAATTTTCCATTGCAAAGTCCCCAAAGGAATCTTTAGTATGCAACTAAACAGCGCCATCAAGAATAAGCAGCCGCTGTTTGTCAATGAGTCACAATTTCACCAAACTCATAGTACTAAGATAATAATTAGTTGATGCTTTCATGAACACCTATGTACCTAGCACTAAGTCATACAGCATACTAAATATCTTTAATCTTATTTCCTAATAATATAATCAATCATCCTGAATATAAAGTGAACTGAAACCGTGGCATACATAGGAGCAATCCAAATGCATTTTAAACTTCCATATTGCATGAAGTTCCATGAGTCTGTGATGGTATTGCTCTCATCTCCTACCCACACTGACTTATTGATGGGTGTGTGTAGATGCTTTGTCACTGGGACACTTGTTTCTTTAGGCTATTTAGCCATGTCTTCCGCAATTTTGCACACAGTCCTTTCAGGAACTGCCAGCTTTCCTGGGGATAAGACGTGTCAGACACACTCAATATGATCAGATACCGAGGGATGCCTCTCACCCAGGCCTGTACCTGCCATTCCTAATACTTCTCCAGGTCTGTGCCTATGAGCACAAGACTTCTGATAAATTCTGTTTTACAAAATTCCCATTAAAATATGTTTGCTTAGATTATAATTGTACATACCTTAGGCATGTTTCTAACAGGAGACATTCTCCATTTGGGCCAGATGACTATAAAAACTTGTTTCCACCTTGCCCTAATGTTTAGAGTTCTCCACAGACTAGCTCCTAGCTCCAGATACTTCAACCTTTGCTTCTCTGCCACTACCCAGATAATTTATTGCCAGGCTCTATAGTTCACATTCATGACCTGCCCTGCACCCCAGCTCATGCAGGACAGGATGCCAGTGCCAGCAGGGATAGTCCAGAAAGTAGGCACAGTGGGCAGCAAGGACATTAAGGATATTCCAGAAAGCCATGAAAACTCAGATTAGCAAGAACTGCATTGTACTTGGAAATGCCCCCAAATCCACACTGTGTCTCCAACTCATCTTTATCTAAACAAAATGCAAAAAGATTAATTAATGAAAGCAAGAAAGAGAGGGGTTAAGGAAAGAGGAGAGGGGAGAGAAGGGGAGGAGTTCAGTTGCCACTTCAATCCTACCTAATATAAGGGAAGTATGTCAGAGAGGAAAGCCATGCAGAAAGAGACAGTGGACTTAAGAAATTGTGGTTAAAGTATTTTATCTTATAAATTTTATAGCAGTCTATGATCAGGTGAACACATTGCTTGGGCCCCTTCTAGAGACCTTGAGAGAAGCCAGTGGATGTGAACAGACCTGCAGCTGAGGCTTCTTTATAGTAAATCTTCTCCAACACACACATTTTCTACTTCTTGTTAACAGGACCTCTCTTGTCAACTTGAGGAGCTGCCATACTTACCTCACCAGGAAGAGCAACACTTACAGTCCAGGCATCCTGGTTACATTTCCTAGGTAAAGTGAAAGGTGCCCACATCTGAGGCAGCTGCTTTGGAATACAGGTACAAGACCCATGAATGACCTGAGTCCTGAGTCTATAGAGAGGATGGGGGAAGAGAAAAGAGCTATTACATCCCATATAAAAAGACTCTCAAATTCTAAACTTTTGGTGATAGTTGTTGAAGGAATGGGAGTGGGAGAGGGGGCTGGAAGAAAGTAGGACTTTTTCTTTATGATTTTCTAACAATGAAAAATGCCAATGACAACAGCTCCTGTTTGCTGAGCACTGACTCTGTGCTGGGAGTCACCTCACTTAATTCATTTAAAAAAATCTTTGAAGTAAGGATTTTATTATATCCATTTTTTAAGAAGTCAGATTTGTTAAGGTATAATTTATTTATGTTTTTAACTAGATGCCTCGAATTCATATAGTATGAGTGTGCTAACTTTGCACTTCTTCAGAATTATTTGGCTTGTCTTGGCCCTTTGCTTTTCTATGTAAAATTGTATATCACCTGACAAGTTCTACTAAAAAGCCTCCTGAGATTTTGATTTTTATTGCTTTAAACATATAGATAAATTTGGGAATAACCTATATCTTAAAAATATTGACTCTTCTGAACCATGAACATAGTATATATCTCCATTTACTTTCGTTTTTTTTTTATTTTCTGTGAGCAACATTTTGTCATTCATAGCACACAAATCTTGCAAACATATCATTAGATGTATCTCCAAATATCTCATAGTTTTGATGCTATTTAAATAATATTACATCTATAAATTTCGATTTTCAATTTTGTACTGCTAGCATAACAATTAGGTTTTTATACTGATATATTCTGTGAATTTACTAAGTTCAGTTTTTAGTTCTGGTAATTTTTTAAAAGAATTCTATGGGATTTTCTTTGTAGACAATTATGCTTTTCATGGGTAGAAACACGTTTATTACTTCTTTTCTGATCTGTATGTCATTTATTTCTTTCTCTTGAATACTGCACTTGGTTGCACCTCCATTACAATGTTGAAAAGGAACTGTAAGAATGAACTTCCTGAGTTGTGCCTAGTCTTAGAGGGAAGGTATCACTCTTTTTCCATTAAACCTAATATTGGTTCTAGGCTTCTCCTCCGTATCCTATATAGATTGAGGGAGTTTCTGTCTATTCCTAATTTTCTGAGAGTTTCATCATTAAAAATCAACTATTTTCAATACTTTTATGATTTAATTTTTTAACCAGAATGTGGTTGGGATGGTTAGTCTGGATTATCAACTTGACTGGATTATGAAACAACTAAAATCATGTGAATTTGGGTGTGTTGATGAGCAGATTGGTTTTTGCAATGGCAGGTTGAAGGGGAAGTTCTGCCCTGAATGTGGGCAGCACTGTTCTGATAGGCACAGGACCTGGATAAAAAGGAGAAAGCTGAATGAAGGTAAGTAAGCATGGTTCTTCCTGAGGAAAGCACATCTGCTCTCTGAGATATCAGCCTTCAGCTCTTCAAACTGGACTTTCAACATCGTTTCTCCAGAGTTTCTTGGCCTTTCCATCTTGGACTGGGACTGAATCAGTGGTCGCTCTGATTCTGAAACTCCAGCTCTTGGACCGTTCGACCAGCTGCTTGTTCCTTTGTCTCTCCAAGTGCAGGCAGCCACTCGGGACTACACTGCTTCACACTAGAAGCTGATTTGATGAATTCCCTTTTACCATACACAGGTCCTGCGAGTTGTGTTACTCTAGTGAACCCTAACTAATACAGTGGTCTATGTTGGTGTTTTGTGTTTGCTTAAGAAGTACATTTTCTATTGCCATTGGATGGAGTGCTTTATTTTTATTTATTATTTATTTATTTATTTATTTATTTATTTATTTATTTATTTTGCGGTACTGGGGATTGAACCCAGGGGCATTCTACCTCTGAGCTCCACCCCCAGCCCTATTTTTTATTCTTTAATTTGAAACAGGGTCCAACTAAGTTGGGGAGGGCCTCACTAAGTATCAGGCTGGCCGCACACCTGTGATTCTCCTGTCTCAGCCTCCTAAGTACTGGGATTACAAACCTATGCCACCACGCCCGGCCAGATGAAATGCTTTATAAATGTCAATTAGATTAGTGTTATCAAGTACCTTAGTGCTATTAGATAGTATTATCAGATATATCCTTACTAAAATTTTATCTACTGGTTCTGTCAACCACATAGGTATGTTCAAATATCCAACTGTAATTGTGAATATATCTACTTTTCTTTTGTGTTTTGTCAGGTTTCTTCTTTACATATTTTGAATCACTGTTATCAAGTCCATGCAAATGAGCAATTATTATATCTTCATAAATCCGCTTCTTTATGTCATGTAATATCTCTTTTCATCCCTGGAATTCCTTGTTTACATCGTGCATCTTTTTTATTCTTTTACTCTTAACCCAACTGTGTTATTATATTTTGAGGTTTTATAGACAATAATTTAATTATTCTTGCTTTATGATTCAACCTTAGGTAAACCTTAAGTTTTTTTAGTTGGGAGATTTAGGCCCTTTGCTATGTTGTTGCTTTTATCCCTTTGTCTGATCTGTTCTTTGTTTTTGCCTCTTCCTTCCTTCCAATGGATTAAGTATTTTTTATGATTCTATCTTCCCCTCACTATTGGTTCACTAGACATCTTTATTTTTTTCAATTTTAGTGGTTACTGTAGAGTTTAAAATACATAACTTTAATTCATCCAGTATATCTCCAAATAAAATCTCGCCACTTCCTACACCATATGCAAACCCTAAGAGCCTATACTTTTCATTCCAGGCCAATTTTTATGAAAATGTTGTAATGCATTTTGCATCTACTTATGTTATGAACCCCAAGTTATTCTGTAACTATTTTTTTCTTAAATAGTTCAGAATTAAAACAAATGTATTCTGTGCATGCCTTCATTCTTACCACTTCTAAAACTCTTCATGTCTTAAGTATATTAAAAGTTTCATCTGGTATTATACTTACTTGGATAATGTTTATAGTGCAGATATATAGGCAAAGACTATTTTTCTTAATTTGTATTTTTTATTTCTATTTTTCTAAATGTATTTTTCCTGGATTTCAAATTCTGGATTGACTTATTTTTTCCTTTAAGTACTTTACAATTGTAACTCCATTGTATTTTAATATGCACAATTTTTGATGAAATGAAACCAATATGTGGTGTGTTTTGTTCCTTTGACTACCGTAAGATTTTCTCTGCATTTTGGTTTGCAATAGTTTAAATATGATGCAACTAGGTGTGTTCTCTCCTCCTCTCCTCTCCTCTCCTCTCCTCTCCTCTCCTCTCCTCTCCTCTCCTCTCCTCTCCTCTGTCTTTCTTCTTCTTCTTCTTCTTCTTCTTCTTCTTCTTCTTCTTCTTCTTCTTTTTCTTCTTCTTCTTCTTCTTCTTCTTCTTCTTCTTCTTCTTCTTCTCTCCTCCTTCTTCTTCTCACTCAAGCTTCTGGAACTGAGGATGTGTTGACTTTAATTTTGGAAAATTCTCATCCATTCTCTGCAAATTTTCCTCTGTTGAGTTTCTCTCTTCCTCTCTAGGACTTCAATTACACATATATTAGACCATTTGATATTGTTCTACAGCAGTTGGATGCTCTGTGGATTCCTTCTCTTAAATGATCTATTTCCCAGTTAACTGAATATGTTCTCTGCTATGCCCAGACATTTCATATGTTTACTGAAGAAAGTCTTTACCAGTGGCCTTATCTTTTATTTCTACTCTTTGTATCTGATACCTGAAATTTTCCATCTGTTTATGCATGTTAGGCATCCACTTCACTAAATCCTTTAATATATCAGTCATTGTTAGTTTAAAGTTCCTATCTAATAAATCCCAACATCTGGATTATCTTTAAATCTTGTTTTACTGGCTGCTTTAAACCTTGAAAGCAGGGTCACCCCATGAGTGTGTGTGTCTCTCTTGTAATTTTTGGTTGACTGCTTAACATTGTGTTTAAGAAAATAAAACTGAAGTAAGTAATATTCATTCTGAAAAATGGGCTTGTCTCTTTTTCTGTCATGTCACTTATGTATATATTATATGAGGACAGTTGTCATTGGAGTCATTAGTTGAGTTTGGTTTGTGTTTTATTGTTGATATGGTTGCCTTCATTCCAACAATGACTTCAAATTCATCTAGCAGTTCATTACTGATACCTTGGGTCTAATTTGGATTTTGTTGTAGGTGGATTTTTCAGTGTTCTTTCTCCACCTTCAGCTTTTAACAGTCTTCATATCCTTAAGCCACTGAAGGGGTTCTTTCTCCACACTATTGTCCCTTTCTTAAGTGTTATTTCATACATGATCCACAGTGGGTGAAGTGAGTGGTTTGCTATTCTCTTGATCCAGCCTCATGATTAGGCAATCCCTGTGTGTCTAGGCCTTGAGAATGGAGCTGTCTCAGTGTTCCTGCCTACCTCACTGTAGTCAAAAGCTCCCTCATATTTGTGGGAGAGTAGGCAGCCTTGGGTGAGAAACAATGTTATGTTATTTCCCCTCTGGATTGTATCATCTCAACATCCTGGGACCTGGTAGGCATCTTCCCTCTCTCCCAGGACATTTGACCTTTGTTTCCATTCCACGGGGAGAGGCAGCTCGCCCTGCCTCTCCCCATGGTGGGAGTTTTCCTGACAGTTCTGCAGTGGTGCACTGCCAGTGCTTGTTCCTCAGCGCAAGCCTTCCGAGAGGAGCAGGCAGCTTCGCCTCTATACCTTCCTCCTTGCCTTTGCCTGAGTAGAGGCAGGTGGCTTTTTACACTTCCCACCAGAAGCAAACTGCTCTGCTTTTACCTTCCCTCAAGGGCAGTGGCTCTTTGTCTAGGTACTAAGAGGGGGTAGCCTACCCTTCTCCTGGGAGCTTATGACCTTTACTTCATTAGAGAGAAATATGAAGATGCACCACTGAGAGGGATTCACTTAGTTCTCCTCCCCTCCCCTGAATACTTCTTGTGAGCACAAGTGAGGCTTGGAAAAATAAAATAAAAAGCACCTGAGAAGGTACAGACTCTACTCACATCTGAGCTCCTGGAGATTCTACTCTGGTATATTAACTACTACATGGCCTTTAAAAATGTGCTTAAAATGTGGCTATTTTTTACTTACCTGCTGTTATTGGCAGTTCCCTCTTTCTTCTGTCATCTTTTAATGGTGAAACAGTTTAGTGTCTCATCTCTCTCAGGGGAAGTTTCTCAGCCTTTGAAAATCAGATCATGTGATTAGAGGTCTCATCTCTCCAATGGTCTTAAAAACAGCTTCTTTCTTTCTTTCTTTCTTTCTTTCTTTCTTTCTTTCCTTTCTTCTTAAGGTAAAATTATATTCTCTTGCAACTTTCTATTTCTTAGCAAACAGAAAGCTACCCAGTTGTTAACTTGCCCTATGTCATAGATCTATTAAATGCCACTGCCAAAACTTACACTCAGGTTTTACTGAAGTGAAAGCTTACTGTCTTAAACATCATATTGTCATGCATCCTGTGTGATATTTTCGCCAAAGGACCATACTTTAGGTGTCTAATTAATTATATCAGACCCAATTATTTTCCTTTTGATTCCAGTTGAGTACTGGAAGCAACATTACAATTATTCAATGAGTCAACAAATTTCCTAAATTCCTTATCCTAAGTCAATCTAATATGCAAGATTTCTCTCTCTCTCTGTTTTTTTTTTCTTTCTTTTTATTTTTTTAGGTGAGTATACCTAGAAAATTCCCTTCATTCTCAGAGGTCTAAGCCATTTCAGAAAGGAAGCACCTCGCATTGTTGCCATTGTTAAGCAGGGTTGGATAAGTCTGAACATTTGTAGTATCTGTTGCATAATAGAAGTGCACAGGCAGGCCCAGTGGAAACACTGTGATCACAGGAGTTTGAGCCTGAAAGGAGAGGACAGCTCCAAGCAGAAGAATCCTGCATCAAATTGAGAGTTGGTGAGAAGCAACTTAGACATTGCTTAGGAAAATCTGATACCCTTAACCAAAGAAAGTATCAAGTTCAAAGACAGAAGTAAAGATAGAAGCTAAAGCATAAACCAGGTCATTGAGCTTTGAATAGAGGTGGAAAAGTGGTTTGGAAGAGAACTGTGAATATAAAGTATATCCTGTAGTATCTGCAGAAGCCATCCCGATAGGTTAGGAACTTGTGAGAGACTGACATGTAGCCAGATGTCCCTCACATCTTGGACAGATATGTATGTGTGCAGTATATTTTACCTCATAAACCACTTTCTCACATTATCTTATTTTAAACTCATGGCACGCCTATGTAGCAGGACAGGAAGTTGTTATTAGTCCCCTTTAACAGATGAAAATCCTGAAAGACAATATTCAAAGTACATCTGATTTCCAACCATACCTGCACCCGTAGATCATGATAACAGACAGCAATGCTATCTTCATCAGTCTGAACACCCATATGCATGCCTGTGTGTTTACTCTTGAGTGGTGTACAGTGTTGCACACAATCTCTGTTGCTAAGATACCACAGATATAAATACGATTACTTTAAAAATCACAAGGAAACCACTAATGAATCATTCCATTTCAAAGATTGCAATATGATAAAAGCAAAGAAATTCAAAAGGGAGGATTCTTCTCCAAAGCTCGGGAAACAAATTTTCATGTGATGTTGGGGAAAGCAAAATGTTTTACAGCTCCTGGAGGCATAAATCAAAACCTTCCCACCAATACTTGCAACTGTTTTGAAGTTTTATTAAGGTAAAAATTTATCTGCAAAGTCATTACTTGGGAGATGGATAGGA
The DNA here is from genome assembly GCA_004027185.1 of Glis glis. Classification (NCBI taxonomy): domain Eukaryota; kingdom Metazoa; phylum Chordata; class Mammalia; order Rodentia; family Gliridae; genus Glis; species Glis glis. The sequence goes on along the minus strand of PVJS01001314.1, from coordinate 85,391 downwards.
TTCTAAAAAAGAGGAAAGGCCTGCAGGTGGTAAGTGGAAGGCATTGGTGAGTATTCAGAACATTCTTTTCCTAAGCCCTTCTATGAAGTATTCATGTATAACACTGTTCAACCGCAAGTAAGGGAATAGAAGTCTGTCTTCCCCACTACAGTATGATATTCTTGAAGGCAAATACTGCCATATTCATTTTTTTACATCTTAAGGGCGCAGAGGAGTGCCTAGATATAGTAATCATTCAATAATGTTTAGGAAATAAGGCAAGGGTGTATCATCATGAAACAAAAATAGATGTACATATGTATATTTATATACTCACATAGTGAGAGCAACCATACAATTTCACATGCCTGTATATAATTTATGTGTGTTTATATGTATGTGTATACACATTTTCTACATATATGTACATATAATGGAATATGTTATATATAATATTAAATTTTATAGGTGCTGATATTATGTGAGTATATGTGAATGTGGGTTTTGCATACAGTCATGTATTGCCTAACAGTAGGGATATGTTTTTAGAAATGCACTGTTAGGCGATTTTACAATTGTTCAAATATCCCAGAGCATACTTGGACAAACCTAGATGGGATAGGTCAACTACTGAAGCAATCAAAAGACGTGAGGAACATGAGATGCATGGAATTGCTGCCATTACCATATGGCACACTGTTTGATAGTAAACATTTTTGTGTAAGTAAAAGAGTTCACTCTAAAATAATGATAAAAAGTATAGTTCAACAAATATATAAACTAGTAGTATATTATTATCATCAAGTACTATGTGCTAAACATAACTGTATGTGCCATGCTTTTATATGACCGGCGGCACAGTCGGTTTGTTGACACCAGTATCACTGCAAACACTGGAGTAATACATTGGGCTACGCTGTTATGACAGCTATGCTGTCATGAGATGATAGGAATTTTTCAACTCCATTATAATCTTATGGGACCACTGTCATATATGCGGTACTTCATTGACCAAAATGCAGCATGTGACGGTATATATTTTTTTAAATGACAACATTCCCTATTCACCAAATAACACTGTGTGTGTGTGTATAAAATGTGGAATTTTATGGGTGTTGCCATTATGTGAATATGTGTATGTGCTCATACAAAAGTATATTTTATATATGTGTGTGTGTATCCATATATGAATATAGTCATTTTGATCTTTAAAATTTTTCACATCATGTTTTCCATCTCAAATAAGCTTTAGTGAAAATGTGTTAAAACACTGAGAACGATGTGCCTTTTGATATGAGAGTCCCAATTGAAAAATGTAAATCGGATACATAGTGTGTCAAACATAAGGCAAATGATTTGAAGGTCTCAGCTACTTTTTACTACCTGATCACAGTCACAGGTAACTGAAAGGTATTGGAAACACCATAAACCTGTGCCTTCCTAACACCACAGGACCTCAGCCAGAGTCAGCTAGAAGTACCTCTGACACAATCCACATGATGCCCTAGTGGCTGTCTGGTTCCTCTCTGCTTCCCTGCTGCCTGGCACTGCCCCAGTGATGACTTATCTGTGCCATCTTAGATAGTTCACAGCTTGACAGAGGTCTTTTTCCGATTCACAGGAGAGCATTGAACAAAGTCTACCTGTGATAAACTGTGGATGCATTCAGAGAAACATTTATTCTCATTCATTCATTTCCTCCTTCCCAAACACTGAGCACGTCTCCACACGTTGACAGGTGTGGCATTCAGCACTGGGGATGAGGGAAGCATCGTCCCTGCCTCACTGCTGCTGTGCTTCCCACGGTGACATTTCCTTAACCTCCACTTGTACAGGGCTTTTTCACAATGGGGTTGTACATGTTTCAAGATGTGAAATGATCTGAAACCTAAGTAATTTGGTGTGATAATTTTGCCTATCAAAAAATCCAGTTTAAGAAATAGGCCAGAATACAAATATGCAACTTTTAATGGCAAGCAAATAAATGCTTACAATTTATTTATTTATTTATTTATTTATTTATTTATTTATTGCAGTATGGGGATTAAACCCTGGGGGCTTTCTACCTCCAAGCTACATCCCCAGCCCTTTTTTTTTATACTTTATTTTGAAACCAGGTCTCACGAAGTTGCGGAGGCCTCACTAAGTAGCTGAGGCTGGCCTCGAACCCAGATCCTCCGGTCTCCGCCTCCCAAGTACTGGGATTACAAGTGTGCGCCACCACGCCCAGCTGCTTACAAATTTTAAAGGAAGTATTTCTTCATTTGATGATCATTCAGAGTGTTCTAAACTCAAAGATGATATGAGCATGCTTTGATCGAGACTACAGAATCCGTCCTCAGCTCAGCAGTGACTAGAACAAGTTTTATTTCCCTCGTTTAAGCTAATACCAGAACTCCAAGGCTGAGGTTTGACATAGGTGTACTATAAATGAGGTGCTAATGAGATGGAAATTCTCCAGGTTGCTTTTGAGCCTCATGCTGCATCATTTTAGTCCTGCCTAAACTATCTAAAAGCTGAGAATCCTTTTGGAATGATCCCAAACACTAGAGACTGAAAACTGAGCTGGGAATTCCTTTCCAACAGTCTTGCAGGTTATTTTGGCACTTTGGTTTATAATCCTAGCTGGACCCCATCTGAAGTTCTAAAGCCATAAAATAAGACTGAATGGCCGATGTAAATAAGCCAAATTTGAGAAACTTCAGACCCTGCTTGGCTGAATGTTTCTGTTAATCTATTTTGTCTATGCTGGTTTAGCTCCTCTGGCTAGGACTGCCATTGCAAATAAGAAACTTTCCTTTTCATCATGTAGGGGATCTTTGTCTCAGGACTGTGATGCATTGTACTATGTTGAAATTAAATTGTTTGGATATGTTTTGTGGCTGAATACAGATAAAAGTATGATATAAACCATATTATCCTTAATCAAAGGTTACTTTTATTTGTAGATTTTAAGGGCAACTAAAATTTTTATTTGACAGGTTCCAATAGTTCTAGTTTGGCATACCTGCACATTTTTATTGTATCCTGGGATCAGACATAAATCAAGTGATTTCCCACAGACAAATAAAAGTGGTGGAGTAATATAGTTCCTGGAATTTAACACTTCACGGTCAGGAGGTCACATATGCTAAGTTGCTTATTTATATGCCTCTTAAAGTTTAAGTCTGTGGGCAGGAGACATGAAGCAATGTGACTTACTATATCAATGAAGAATGTGTTGCTCTTTTTCTTTGTGTAGATAAAATTAGCACTGTTGGGACAGCAGATCATCCAAGAATGTATATGCCATTTTTTAAACATGTGCTTGTTTTATGATTCTCTTTTCATTGCAATTATCAGTTTTAAACAATGAGACTTAATAAGCCCTTTTCAAAGTGTGGAAGAGACAGTTAGTGTGTGCCAGTCATTGACATGCTCACTGACGTTTCTCAGCCTAATTTTGCAGCAGGTCAGGCCAGAACGTAGGTGATGGATGCATAGTGCTTCTGGGTGGAGGGAAGCTAAGAGCCCAGGTGGCTTCTCCCTCCTTCTCTCCTGCTGCCAAAAGTAACACTACAGGCCATATGTCCCAGATGGTGATTATACAATGGAGATAGCCACGTGACCCACACTTAAATATGACATGACCCAAGAGTTGGACACTTGCACAATTTTCTATAAAGGAACAAGGAGGTATAAAAAACGTTTTATGGGATAACGACTTCATTTATGCAACACAAATTTATTTAGTTCCTAGCATCTAAGCATTTTTTTATATTATACATTAGCTCCTTCTGACATTTCACCCATTTAAAACTTCACAGCATTCTTCAGATGAGTATACTAAGACTCAGAAAAGTTTTAAATTGCTCAAGGCATATAGCTAGAAAGGAAATGAAATAAGATGTGAACCCAGACTGCTTACCTGGGCAGCTAGATGCTTCTTCTCTGAAGAATACATTAGAACCCAGAGTTGATCATGTTCCATTAAACCACAAGTCATTTTTATTCCAGAGCTCCAGTTTCTCTCATTAGGAACATATAGCCCTTTAAATTCACCTGGAATTTATAAGTGAAGCGCTGGCAAATTAATAAAGAAAATCACATTAGTGCCCTAAGAAGGTCAAGGCAGGGGTGGTGGAAGAGACAGGGTGGAAGCAAGAAACCCCCTGCAGCTTTATCAGCGCCCACATGCAGTTACTTACTGTGGCATTTAAAGCCTTGAAAACTTGTTCCTTACTTGGTGGCCTTGCTTCACAAGCTACCAGCAAAAAGGAAAGAGGCAGAAGGAGGGGCTCCTCCTCCCCATGCTAAGGAGGCTAGACGCATTGCCAGGACACTCCTGGAGGCAAGCTGGGGAAATGAGGCTCTCTGTTTTTCTATGCACAGAACAAGGCTGAACTCTCTAAGACCCGGCATAATACAGTCACATGTCTTGTTTCTGCATTCAGAATATTGTCTTTTCATAGTCCTTCAGAATATGTTAAGGAGGTGTCACTGTATATCACAAATCATGGTTTAAATTTCAAAGCATTAGATAAAAATGACCTTACACTACATTTGTAGATGTCACTCTCAAGCCATCCCAGTGTAGTTTCCATGGGAACTAATGTACATCAAAGGAAGAAGAGAGAAGGAGAGGGACTATGTAAGACCAAATTTCCAGTCCCTGCCTCCTTTTTCTTTGAAAAAACCCAAATGAGCCCCATGCTAAATGCTGATGAAATTGGATACTGAATCTTATTTTCTATATGAATGTAGTTTTTCCCCTAAGAATTGAATTTTTAATACTACATACATGGTTATGCAAAATTTTTCCAAAGGATCCTTTCAGATGATTTATAAATGATAATCCGAGCATCGGAAGGCACATACACTTATGTAGGAGCGGGTTCAACACCATCCATTGTCATTGCTGTTGTGCAGTTGTTTTCAGAATTGTCACTTTATAGATTTCCCATTTGTGAAGAATCTGCTCTATGCCAAGCACATGAATGGCACCAGGTATGAAAACGTGTATCCATATAAGAACACATGCCAAGAACATGTTCTGTTGTGTACGTGTGTACACAATGCCTTTCCGGGTGATGCAAAAGAATGTAATGTAGGTAGTTAACATGAATCTCCCATCAAAAAAGAACTACTAAGCAGCATTGTTAAAAAGAGCAAATTAGACTGTTATTCCTAAACCCAATGCCACACTTCCAGCCACATTTAAGTCTGATCCATAGTGCTCACCTGGATTGTAAACTAAATAAAACCCTTTAATTTGGGGGGGTTTGGGGAGTGGCAATGATATATCATAATCCCAATTACAATTGAAGATGATGATATAAAATGCAATTGTAGCCTGGAGAGAATTAACTAGAAAAATAGTTTAAAAAAAACCATGGCTACTGGAGCTGAGAGAATACTTGATCGTGTGATACAAAAGGACAATTATGTTGAAAGCACCAACCATGAGGCTTTTTTCAGGCTGGAAGTTGTTCTAATCTTACCAGAAATCTGATAAATAATTTCATGACCATCATCAAAATCTTACCTTAATTCAACACATACTTATTGATAAATGTTTCATGCCAGACCTTTGGCTCAGGCACCAGAGATAGAACAGTGAACAAGACAGGTGAACCTCTTACCTCCTTATAACTTACAGTTCAGCAAGAAGACAAAAAAGTGAAGAAAACACCAGAGGGAGTGCATGGGGAGTGCTGGGCAGGAGTCAGACATTATTTCTGGAGTAGCAGTAGCTAATAGGCCCCGCTAGAGTCTGGAAGGGGAACAACTTGGACTGGAAACATAGTAATGGGTATGTTGCTCTTCAATAAGTACTGAGTGAATGAACCAATTAAAGAATTTTCTAGAAGGAAATGAACCAGTAGGAACGGCCGTGGAATAGAGAACCTTCTGAAACACAGTAAGGGCCAATAAATAATTCAAATCAGGATGATGAAAGAGGATTCAGAAAAAAAACATGTCCCTTCGTCACAAAAGGTCAATGGCTTTTTTAATTTACTGTGATGAGATGCAAACTAGAAGGATCATGTCATATATTACCTGCGGTCTGGCATGTGTCTTGGTATGTGCCTAACAAAGGTACTTTTTAGAATGTAAAGGTAATCATTTTAAGCAGTATTTTTATGTCAACATGAAGAATCAAATTCAATAAAGATATCATTTATTATTATTAGAGTTTGGGAGATTTTTTCTTTTTTTGGTGTGGGTGATATGTCATCATACAGAATTTTGGTGGTGAAAAGTCCTGGGGTCAGTTCATTCATCTTCTACTTACTGTTGTGTGATTTTAGATAAGTTTCTTCACCTCTCAGAGCCTCAAATGGAAAGAGAGTGATAATTTTACATATGTCACAGATTTGTTTGAAAACCTATATGTATTTTTTAGTAGTGAGTTTCTTGAGTTTTTTGTATATTCTAGATATTAGTCCTCTATTGGAGGAGTAGCTGGCAAAGATCTTCTCCCATTCTGTTGGCTCTCTCTTGAGATTCTTGATAGTTTCTTTTCTGTTCAGAAGTTCTTCAGTTTAATACAATCCCACATATTAATTCTCATTTTAATTTCCTGTGCCTTTGGAGTCTTATGGAGGAAGTTTTTACCCATGCCTATATGTTGGAGCTTTGGTCCTATGCCCTCTTCAAGTAACTGAAAAGTCTCTGGTCTAATTTCCAGGTCTTTGATCCATCTTGAGTTGACTCTTGTGCAGGGTGAGAAAGTGGGATTTATTTTCATTTTTTTTACATATGGATCATGTAGTTTTGCCAACACCATTTGTTGAAAAAGCTATCTTTTTTTCAGTGTATATTTTTGGCCCCTTTATCAAAATTCAATCAGCATGTAGATTTGTTTCTGAATCTTCTATTCTGCTCCATTGATCTATGTGTCTGCTCTTGTGCCAGTACCATGCTGTTTTTATTACTATGGCTCTGTACTACAGTTTGAAGTCAGGTATTGTGATGCCGCCTGCATGGTTTTTATTGCTGAGAACTATTTTGGCTATTCTGGGTCTTTTGTTGTTCCATATGAATTTAAATACTGATCAAGAAATGGACAAGTGAACTAAATAGTCACTTCACAAAAGAAATACAAATGGCCAATAAATATATGAAAAAATCTTCAACATTATTAGCAATTAGAGAGATGCAAATCAAAACTACTCTGAGATTTCACCTAACCCAAATTAGGATAACAATCATTAAAAACACAAACAAGCCAGGCGTGGTGGCGCACGCTTGTAATCCCAGTACTTGGGAGGCGGAGACTGAAGGATCCGGGTTTGCGGCCAGCCTCAGCTACTTAGGCCCTCCGCAACTTTGTGAGACCCGGTTTCAAAATAAAGTATAAAAAATAGGGCCAGAGGTAGAATGCCCCTGGGTTCAATCCCCGGTACCGCAAATAATAATAATAATGATAATAATAATAATAATAATAAATACTGTTGAGGATATGGAGAAATGGGAACTCTGATACACTATTGATGGGATTGCAAATTAGTGCAACCACTTTGGAAAACAGTGTGGAAGGTCCTCAGAAGAATAGGAATGAACCTACCATATGATCCAGCTATATCACTCCTGGGTATTTACCCAAAAGAATTGAATCAGACTACCATAGTAATGCATGCATATCTATGTTTATAGCAGCACAATTCATAATTGCTAAACTATAGAACCAGCTGACATGTTCATCAAAAGATGAATGGATTGCAAAATTATGGGATATACATACAATGGAATTCTACTGAGCCATAAGGAAGAACAAAATTATGTCATTTGCAGGGAAATGGATGGAACTGGAGAATATTATGCTGAGGTTAGTCACAAAAAGTAAAAGGTAAGATGTTTTCCCTCATGTGTGGAAGCTAGGGAGAAACCGGGACACAGGAAGGGCTCCAGACAAAGGAGGAGAAACCTTAGTGGAGTGAAGGAGGGGACCTGAAGGAGATGGGAGGGGGGAGATTTGAAGAGGGAAACACTTCAATGGACATGATGTACATACACAAATTTATCAATGCCAATCACTGTGTTGAGCATGGGAGGGAGGGAAGGGAGAGGGAGTAGGGTGGGAACTGGGGGAGGGCTCAACAAGTGCTGCTGTGTGCATGTATGCCTCTATTACCCTGAACTTCATCACGATGTATGATTACAATGCACCAATAAAAAAGAAAGAAAGAAAGACTTAGGTAGTGAGCAGGTGTGTTATGTGTTGGAAGTGGTACTTCCCCTCTCTGCTTTCCTCTTTCCTCCATGTAAAGTCACTCTCTGGACCTCCCTCTCATTCTTTGAGAAGTGGTGGAGGTTGCGGAGGGGTGGGGGTGGGTAGTGATATATTTGGCTGGAGATTTGGAAGGATCAGGCAGACACAGTTCTCTTACTTTGGAACTAGATGTTGGTAGAAAAGCCCATTTTCTCAGCTGCATCTGGGACTGGGTGAAAAAGCTCAGTTCTGTGCTGAAGTATCAGGAGACCTGTGAGTGCCAGACATCTAAGCCACATTTTCCAACACTGCTGTCAGAAATGAAGCTTAAATTTCAACTTTATTAATCTCTGTGTCTATCTTTGGTTCTGATGACCCATGGAGAATGGGAGTCACTAAACACCAAAACCAAACATTATATAATTCTGGTTCAACAAGTAACAAATAATAATAAAAATAATAATAATAATAAACAATAGTACTTATGAAGATAATAGCAAATAAATATTAACTATTTAATTTGTGTCTGTTCCTGCCCTAAGATTTCCCTAATTTTATCTTTGCAACAACTATACAAATTAGAAATTTATGTTCCTATCTGGCAGATTAAGACATTAGACATGGGAAGGTTAAAAATAGGACTCCAATTCACATAACTTCTAAGTGAAGCAGTGTGGTTCCAAAACCTGACTCCTTAGCTACTATACTATACATATTTGATAAGACATTTATATTGAGAAATGACTTAAGAAGAATGCACACATACATACAAAGTTTTTAAAGATGAATTACCAAATAGTTCATTACTCTTTTTTTTTTTTTTGCGGTACCAGGGATTGAACCCATGGGCGTTCTACCTCCAAGCTACATCCCCGGCCCTATATTTTTATCCTTTACTGAAACCGGGTCTCAGGAAGTTGCGGAGGGCCTCACTAAGCAGCTGAGGTTGGCTGCAAACCCAGATCCTCCAGTCTCCGCCTCCCAAGTACTGGGATTACAAGTGTGCGCCACCACGCCCGGCTCTCATTACTCTTTGAAAATGCTTATTTAAAGTAATTTATTTGTAGATAATAGACATCAGGCCTTGGGAAATTCAGGATGAATGAGATGATGGCACAATGTGAAAAATCTCAGAGTAGCAAGAGAAACAAAGGGTTTTGGAAAAATCTAGGATGCATTGATTAATGTTAAGAACAGAATGGGATGTAGGTGATCACACACATACATACATACTACTTTTAAACAGAGTGAGCAAGTCACAGCCTTCAGGGTCCATGAGAGACAGGATGGCAGAACATGCTAGAAAAAAACACGGGAAGTATCTAAAATGAGAGGGACCCAAAATAAAATTCTAAAGATTTTTACCTGAAAGAAATGGAAAGTTGGCAGGTATTTTATAAATTTAAGTGCAAATAATCTGAAAAATATTTTAGAAAGCCTAAATAGATGATACAAAGAGGGTGGATTAAAGAAAAACATCAATCCCAGTACTCGGGAGGCTGAGACTGGAGGATCCGGGTTCGTGGTCAGCCTCAGCTACTTAGTGAGGCCCTCCGCAACTTAGTAAGACCCTGTTTCAAAATTAAAATAATAAAAAATAGGACTGGGGGTGTAGCCCAGAGGTAGAATGCCCCTGGGTTCAATCCCTGGTACTGCAAAAAAAAAAAAAAAAAGACATCAGTGGCAGGTTGATCCATGAGGGCATTGTTATAGGCTGCATTATGTTCTCCTCAAAAGGCATGTCAAAACCCTAAACTTTTCTACCTGTGAATGACTTTATGTGGAAATAGGAGCTTTCTAGATGTGATCAAGTTAAGATGGGGCATTTGAGACAGGGCAGAGGACCTGGGAACAGGAGGGATTAAAAAGGCCAACTGCATCACCTTCTGTGAGGTGTGGGGAGGTGAGAGATTGGTGCTGTGCCAGAGATTAGGGATCACCAGCCCACAAGATAACAATTCAAATTAAGGGTTGAAATTGGTCAAAAGACATTGGTTTCCCCAAGACCAATTCTGACCAATCATAAATGAGCAGATAAGGAACCTCAGTAAGGCTTAAAAAGCCCACCTCCCAAGTGCTTCGGTGGTTATACTCTTTCAGGGACCCCTCCTGCCTGTGAAGGAGGGAGCTATTTTTGTCTTCTATCTTTCCCTGACTTAAAATAAACTTTCATATTTCTATACCCTTCATTAGTCCTTAAGCTTCATTCATCAAAATCCACTGGACAAGAACCCTATAAGGGGAGACACCACAGTTTCACCATTAGGGTGGGCCCTAATCCAATATGACTGCCATCTGTATGAGACAGGGTGAAGACAGAGACTCAGAGAGAAGAGAACAAGTGACGACTGAAGCCAGTTTGGAGTTATACAGCTGCAAGTCAAGGGATGCCAGGGATTGCCACCAGCACCGAAGCTCAGAGAACGGCACGGAATAGATTCTCCCCTAGAACCTGGTGGAAGCATGGCCCTATCAACACCTTGATTCCTGCCTCCAGGCCTCCAAAACTGTGAAAGAATACGTTTCTGTTGTTTTAAGTCACTTAGCTTGTGATGATTTTTTAAATGGCAGCCCCAGGAAACTAAAACAAGTATTAGCAGAATAACTTAGTCAAGAAATCATAAGCATGTGAATTAAGGTAGAGGCAGTAAAATTGGAGGGGAGGTGTGTGGTGGGCTAGGGCCGGACATGATCTAGGACCAACAAAGAAAGAAATAAGAAGTAGAAAGAGAAAGGAGGAGCCCCAAGGAATCCCACCAATGGCAATAGGGTGTACGCTTCACTGTTGATGGCCCCCGTCCACAATCCTCCGAAGCTGCCTGCAGATCCCATTAGGCCACTGAGGGAGGGGCCTGTGAAGAAGGGGGACCCTTTGAGAGCACCAGTCCCTCCTCCAGCCAGTGTAGCCCTCATAGCTCTGCAGGCCAATCATGGAAGTGGTTTAGAAGGGGAAATGTAGAACCCAGGACTCTGGCCCCCCAGCCAGAGCAGGGGCCTAGGCATGAAGATTGGCACTGGTTTGATTTTTCCATCTTCTCATATTGCCCCCACATTTTAGGAGAGTGTGTGGAAGAACGTGTTGGAAGTGAGAAACCAGAAGCAGTAAGTCTAACCTACTCCTTGTAGAAGCTGGGAGGTAACAGAAAGTCGCTCAAATGCAAAGCCAGTGAATCAGAGAGAAAAGGCCCGGAGCAGCAGAACAAAGCTTCAATAAAGGGATATTGTTACTTGGAGAGGTGGCCTTTTGTCCTTTGTTCTATTACTGGTCAGAGGACAGAGAGAAAAGCCGGAGCTTGAGACAACAGCTTTGCTAAGTGCCCTTGAGAGGGGACACTGGGGTCAGCGACAAAGTCAGACCACTAAAGAGAAAAAGAAATAAAGGGAGGATTGGAGAAGAGAAATGAGAATGGTGGAGAAAAAATAACTTTTTTAAGCCAAAAAGAATCAGAGAAGAGCAGAAGTGCCTCTAGGATAAAGCATAGCAGGTAGTTAGGGAAAAAGGGCTGTCGAGCTCTTTGAAGCTCTGACTACATTAGAAGGCCTCACAAGACAGTCACCGCGTTCCCCGGCAGGTAGAGAGCCTCTCTTGGCTATTGTTCTTCTGGATTACAAATCACTGACCTCTTTCTGATTTCTAAAGGGAAAATGACTAACTTTCTGAGAGTTCCCCCACAGCATTCTCTATACTCAGTATCATATGGGAAGACCGGGGTTTGTCTTTGTACATTTTATCTGCAGATCTCCCATCTCCCTATTCCTTCCTCTAATTATCAAGTAAGGAGTGTCTGGCAACAAGGATCAATGGTAGAGAAAGGAACCCAGAGTAGGAGACAGGTGAGTATATTTTTGGGTGCGTAAGGTATCGGGGATTGAACCCAGGAGCATTTTACCTCTGAGCTACACTCCCAGCACTATTTTATTCTTTATTTTGAAACAGAGTCTCACTAAGTTGCTGAGGGTCTCGCTAAGTTGCTGTGGCTGGCCTTGAACCTGTGATCCTCCTGTCTCAGCCTCCCAAGAACTGGGATTAAAGGCGTGTGTCACCACGTCTGGCTGACAGGAGACTATTTAAGCCATGTGACAAAGCCAGGTGTGGTAGCACACACTTGTAATCCCGGTACTTGGGAGGCTGAGACAGGAGGATCTGGGTTCACGGCCAGCCTCAGCTACTTAGTGAGGCCTTCCGCAACTTAGTGAGACCCTGTTTCAAAATAAAGAATAAAAAATAGGGCTGGGGATGTAGCTCGGAGGTAGAAGGCCACTGGGTTCAATCCCCAGTACTGCAAAAAACAAAAAAATCTAAACCATCTGACTGCATATTCTGTGATAGCACATAGTAGACTGCTCAGGAAAAACCTTCACTGATGAAGCACTCACTACAGGTCACACATGGTAATATGTATTTAATCCTCATAGCAACCCTAGATAGGAAGTACTAATACCAAGTCCAGTTTACAGACTGGGAGACTATCCCTAAGAGAGAAAGTGATTTTTCCAATGGTCACACATTAGTCCCTGCAGAGTCAGGAATCACATGCAGCTCTGTTTGTCTCCCAAACCCCCAGGCTCACCCCCCACAGTGTACTGCCTAAGGCCCTGCTGGATGGGTGACAAGGTGTCAGTGCTCATCAGCACCTGCCTCTGGAGACTATGGGCCTCCTGTGTTCCAGCCTGTGGTCTGTTTAGCCATCTTGGCTCAGTCGACTTCTGACTTGGTTCATGACTTTTCTGTAGGTTCCTCCATCTAGCTGCTCAGGCAGGGCCAACAGAATGGGAGTCAGCCATAAACAGCGGCTGCAGTTTGGCTGATCTGCAGGAAGTGAGGCAGGGACACTCATGATCTCCTCTGTCTTCACAACACGTGGTAACATTAACATTCTCCATGTTTAATAACCACTAGCAGATCTGCTGTAAAAATCCAGTGCTCCGTAGTCCTCAACTTTTCTAATTTTGTACCTGTGGTGACGAGACCTTGAGGCTGATCAGAGAGCACCTTTAAAGCCCACAGTGGAAAAGGCATTGGCTCCTAACCTTCTGCAGAACTGTTTTCAATACTTCCTGCAAGCTGTTATTGGTGTCTTTATTTAGGCTGTATTTCTTCATTTTGGTGTCTACGTTTAGCAGATATATAAAGGAGCAAAATGGGTTTAATGGCCTGAAGTGGCAAAGCGATGATATGTGGGCCTCATCGGAGCAACAAAAGATCAAAAGACCATGGGAGAGGCTTCCTGTTTCCTAGTGACAAGAAGTGGAATGGCTTTTATCTGTCTGTGAGTCAAGGGGAAATTCATGGCCACCCATTAAACCTTGAGATGTTTCTTTGAAAGTCTCCTCTTATAGATAGAGTATGACGGGTGGGGTGGGGGTGGAGGTTCTTTAAAGAGTCATGCAAATAATATGTTCATCTGCTGATTTAGTTTGTCTCCTGTGGGTGGTACAGATTCACATTCACTTTTTGGAGACTGAAGGGTTCTAACTGAACTAAATAGATGTCCACTGGGCCGGAGCATCTGCACTGTCTAGGGACTGTAGTCTTCGGGCTGCCATTTGATCTGTCTTGTTGTCACTTCCTCTGCTCTCTCAGGACTTTCCATTCCTCACTCCTGCCTTCACACTCTCGCCAGACCAGCCCTGGTAGGCAGCCCTGGCCTTGATGCCAGGTTCTTTCTATTATTGATGACGTGACCTAGAGTACAGTATCCAACGTTCCAACTTCTCTCAGTCCTTATCTGGAAATGGTGATAATGGTAATAGCAGCACTATGGATTCATGATGAAGAGAAGAATTCAGTATATAAAATTATTTGGTTGCTAACTGCGCAAATAGTTGAGACCTCAATGAATCCGTGCTGTTATAGTGGGAGTATTTGTCCACAGACCAATCAACCCTGCATTTCTGTTTCAAGGCAGCCCGCACAGACTCCCAGAGGCAGTTCTCAACTTATTCATAGTAGAATCAATCAAAACAATCAAATAAGAGAAAAAAATTATATGAATTCTTGACTTTAAGCTTCCCCGGTATCCATCCTGAAGTGGTATTCATTCAAACTATCCTATTTTCACTACCTATTAAATGGGAACAAAAGTTCAGTATGTGACCAACTGTATTCTTCAATTGTGTTATAAATTAAGTAATCTTTTAAGTCTGACTCTGTCCTCCTCCCTTCTTTTCCTTTCACAAATACACCTCTTTAAACATGGATCATAGGAACTTCCTTCTTATTCTACCCTATGACCTCTCACTTACATACTTACACTTCTTTTATATAGAAACTCATTTGGAGTTAATCAACAAATGATGCCCTACCAACTCAGATGGCTAGCCACCATCCCTGGCTGTCCAAAACTGCCATGCTACCTTTGAGTCTTTGTTATTGGGTTTGTACAGGGATCCAAGGTCATTGTGCCATGACTCTACAGAGCTCAACCAAGAGGGACCAGGGAGGGAAAAGCATGGGTAATTTTGATCATTGCAGTTAGTTTTGAGTGTTTTCTTCATTTTATAAAACTTCCCATTCTTGCTTCTGCCTGACTCTCTAAGTAGAACCCAGGTCATCAAGGAGAAGGATCTAGGTCTTCATAAGTATATCTACAACATTTTAGAATCCAAAATAATCCATTACTGTTTGGATTCACAGATGCTTTGAAATATCATTCAGATTTAGTATCCACCCTTTAGGAGGTATAAAGAACATGAAAGGGTATTCTGGCAAGAGATGTTAATGACAATGGAGAACCCTCAGTGGTGCAAGGGAAGGGGTACAAGGGAAGGGGAAGGGCAAGAAAGAAGTGAATCTATGGAATTACTGTCATAAACAATGTATATATATATGAGATTATACCAACATCATTCTCAGTACTACATGTAGGGGGGAGGCGGGGGGGAGGGACACCAAGAGCTGTGTGCATGTATGTTAACACCAAACTGATACTCATTGTGGTGTGAGACTACAATGCACCAATAAAAACATATTAAAAAAAAGAGATGTTAACTATCTTGCAATGAGGACACTATGACACAATGACAGGTGTCCTGTCACTGCTTCCTTTGTTGAGAAAACTGCAATTATTTGGACTTTCCCTATCTATCTTAAAGAGATTAACCAAGACCAAGAATCAAAATCAGCATCCTTCCTTCAAACTCAAACTGGAGTCTTGACTACTGAACTTCTGTATACCTGCTAAGCACTTTCTCATTCAATATTTCATTCAGTCTCCTAAAAGAATCGCAAGCTTCTTATCTGCCTTACTGATGAAGAAACTAAAGGCCAATGGGAACAAACGGCACATATCCATATTCTGATAGAGTCCAGCACTACTCTACCATCCTGTGCCACTGCCACAATATTGATTTTACGGCGTGATCTGGATGGAAAGAGAACAATATGAAGGAAAATAGAGCAAGAAAAAAAGTGACTAATACACATACAAAGTAAAAACTGGAGTACCATGATTATATATAAAAGAGCCTTTGAAATATGTCTAGGTGAATTTGTGTGTATGAGCCTATATTAGCATCACAAAATAACAACTTTCAATTCTAAGCTCATTCCTTCTGTATAGTTTCTCATATCTGTTTTAATTAAGCAGTTTAACTTGAATATTAAACTTTCATGTCCTCCTCATCTATTTGACCCTCTGGAATACTGCTGAGTAACAGGGCATTCACAGAATACCATTGTGTCTACTTACATGATTTAAAATGTAGTCTCAATAGCCAAAGTGTCCCCCTGACTCTTTGAAACTCAGACATCCTGTGTTTCAGAGGGCCTTTCACTGGGACTTTCAAACCACCTTACAGAAATCTCTTTATTCTCCTTTATTTTATAAATTGGGAAATAGATCAAATAGAAGTTAAGTGGCATGGAGAGGTCAATGTAGATTACTGGAAGAACCAGGGAAAGGCATCGCCTGGACTCACCTATAATTACCACTCAGATCATTTAACATTTCTTCAGCAGATCCAGGTCGCCTATGAACACAGAAAGCAGACTAAAGACATTTTTTTAATGAGGCTTTCTCACCATATTCACAATTAACTCTGATTCAACCAATACATCCTTTCACTTTACTCCCAAATATCTATACTGAAATCAAGTTAACTGCTCCTCTTCTCTTCCTATTTGTTACATCTGTTAGGGACTGATGAAGATAAATAGTTGGTGTTATGGGTTCTATTGCATGCTACCATGATTTTTCAAGGAAGCAAGCAACCAGAGTATTTTGCAGAGTAGTTTTTGTTAAGGAATACTCTTTACTGGTGCCCATATCTCCACTTCTGATTAACAAAACAATCTTGAGGAAATTACCCATATTTAAAATTATTAGTAAAAGCCCCAATGTCACTAAATACCACTGCTGATAAACATTCTCACAACCATTTGGCTATTGCAATTCCAGATTTAAGACTGGAGCTTTCTAGATCAGGATTCTGCAAATGGTCTTGCTCTAGATCTATGGCCCAGGACCCAATCCAGCTGCTGCCTGCTTTTGTAACTAAAGCTTTATTAGAACACAATCTTGCTCATTCATTTGCATGTTGTCTATGACTTATTTGTGTCGCAAGGCAGAGTCCAGTAGGTGGGACAAAGATCATATGGTCTACAAAGTCTAAAATATTTCCACTGTAACCATTTACAGAAAAAATGACCAAAGACTATTGTGTATTAAACAATATATCAGCCCTGGCAGGTGTGCATCGTAACTTTGACTATGTTCTTATAAAGTTTAATTTCCAAAGTTCCAAGCAACACTTTCCAAAGACCCTTCTTGAGACCACACACTTTGGAATTAGACCCATCAAGTTTTTAATTCTTTTCTGAACAGACTTGCTTTGCAGATGTCAGACCAGTAAAGCAGATGATGACGATTTTGCTGAAAGACCACTCCACTTGTATCAGGTGGAACAAGCTAGTGGAAATGTATGTGAAGACCTTGATTTTCTATACGTTTCCCTAATTACTAGAGTACTGTAGATGCACAGCTCTGATTTACAGTGTGCCAAGCCAAGACTTCTGAATTTCTTGGCATGAGTTTGGTACTACAGTATTACTTTGATTATGGCTTCTTATATCTGGCATAAATATATTCCCTTTGTGCATATTCTTTTACGATGCAGTACAGAAAAAAAAGAAAAGCATGACTCTTCCTTTTTCCTCTCTCTCCTTTTTCTTTAGGAGAAGCAGCTGTGAAGTCATAATTATGTTCACTTCCCACTGGCAACTGGCAAGTCCTTTATTTTTGTATATTTGGAACTCAACGAGAATAAATAAAGTCCATTCCCTCCTTGAGGGGCATTCTGCCATTCCATCTAGGATTTCACAGTTTGCCAATTCCTAAAACATCTATTGTTATAAATAGTTTTGTGCCCTTAAAAAAGGGGGCCTTATGAAATGAGGTGAGGAGGGAAAAAAAGCTCAAACGAATATGAAAAAAATCAACATTATCTCTTAGATTCAACAACAAATTTGCTAGCTTTTTAAAACTTATAATTATCATTGTTGGTTAATTGGTACCATCGATTACACAGAACTGACATGTAATTTTCTAAAACAAAGAGGTGTTTATTGTGTTACATTGTACTGTGGATTTAGGGACTTTTTATTTTATTTTTACACATTGAAGAACAAAGGGCAAAAGTCTTGAAACATGCAAGGATTTCGATAATAAATTGCATCCTAAATTTAGAAAATACATCAGACAATACAAAATGATTCATGGTAGAATTTATAATCCCAGAAAGGCAAGTTATTGGGACTTTTGTTTATAAATAAGCCAACTTTTCTTGGCTCAAACATGGATAAGGGCCAGAAACATTAATGAACATTTCCTCTGTTTTACACAGGCCTTCAAAAAAGGTCAAGACAAGGGTATATTATTTATGTTTTATGAAAAAATGTATTTAATGTCTGTAGATAATTTGGATAATAACATTAATTTAACAGGGTGATAGATGCATTTGTCTTTTAATGTCCATTATAATAATAATCGCCAGAGCCTATGAAAAATTCAACAATTACTTGTTGATTAGTCTATTTTTCATTCATAGTTGCAATTACTTTTAACTGAAGTTTTTAGGAGGCACTAGCTTCTCTTCAAAGGCAACCCTGTTTATTAGAGAACATGAACAGACTGCATATTGGACATTTGTGCTGGGGAACAATCCTAGACTGGGTGTTTGATGGTTTCCTGGTTATCTGGCCAGTGAAGAAACACTTCTGAGAGGGACCCATGTTTGTTTAGGACCCAATTGTTTAAAGAGCTGGTGGGGTTTTTTTTGTTGTTTGTTTTGTTGTTTTTTGGATCAGCAGGTATGGAGGTCACAAAGAGAGAGATTGGGAAACCAAATGAAAACATCAGAACTTTGTAAACAGACCTCCTGCCTCAGTCTGGATGGATTAATGATAATACTACAAAGAAAAATGTAGCAGAAAAGAATTGGGAATGAACCCAAAAGACACAGGGTCTCCGTAAACTAAAAAGAAAGTAAAGGGGGACCTTCTAAGCCCACTTCATCTAGGATGAGCTTCTTTTGAATTTCATTCCTTAGAGAGCGCCACACACAGAGATGATCTCATGGAATTTTCATTCAATAATTGATGGCCTTTTGACATTTATTTGAAGTGTCCTTTCAAGGAAAAGGGTCCAACTGGTACTTTAGAATTATTTCATAATTAAGCAGGCCTTTGCATGTATCATACGCGAGCGCCAAACCTAAGATCATGTATTGGATAGCCTTCTCAACCTTAAAAGTCTCAAGTTTTAGGATAATTTAATATTTTAAAGAAAAATTCAACTGTGAAGGACAGGAAGTGTCCACATTAGCGAAACCAATAGCCTCTGACCCAGGTGACAAGTCCGTTGGCTATTCTAGTGCTGCTGCAGACAGCCGTCTAGGGATAGTGCCACAATCACCACTCATGGTGGATGGAGTGGCCGTGACATGGTGGGTGTCACATGAGGCCCACAGGTCCAGCTGAGCGGCAGACAAGGACAACATAAGTGAGGATAACAGTGAATAAGGTAAATTAAATTATTAAGCTAAAACCAAAAGTAAAGGGTGAAAGAGAATGTCAGCAATGCATCAATTCCCTATCCCATACCTCACATCATTTTTGTAAGAAATGAATGAATAATGTACATAAAGCTTTCAGTGCAGTCCCTACTTCACAGTAAAACTTGGGAAATAATGGTATATCCATTCTTTCATTCATTAATATTAATATCTGGAGGTTGTATGGAATGGTGACTGAAAACACAGAATTTGGAATAAGCAACAAATCGGCAAAACTTGCCCTCTTTTTAGCCTCTCTGGGCCCCAACTTTCTCATCTAAGAAATGTAGATGAAGCCGGGCATGGTGGTGCACATCTGTAATCCTAGTACTTGAGAGGCTGAACTAGGAAGATCACAGGTTCGAAGCCACCTTCAGCAACTTAGACCCTCAGCAACTTAGCTAGACCCTGTTTCAAAATAAAAAATAACAAAAGGGCTGGAGGTGTAGTTCAGAGGTAGAATGTCCCTGAGTTCAATCCCCCGTATAAAAAAAAAAAGAAAGAAAAAGAAATGTGGTGAAACGTTTACCTCATTACCTCATTTGCACTCTCCTTCTGGGTTGCACTAAAATGATCCCTGTATGTGTAGCTGCAGCCACTGCTTAGGATTTCTGAATAGGAATATTACATACGAATCCACAGAATCATCTGGCTTTGCTATCCCTGAAGTTCCCTTTGATTCTTCCTTTCATTCATTTATTCAACAAGCTCCCATTAAAAGTCTATCATGATTCAGATTTTGAGTTCTCCCTTTCCAAAATTGTACAAGTAAAAGAGCAATTTGAAATAAAGAAATCATTGCAACTTGCTTTGACTTTTTGAAAATTGTTTCTTTTTCTGTTCAGAAAGAGTTGTATTTTGTTCAGAGACAGATAGCCCCCCATATACACTATTAACTTTGACAGGGGCATTCTGGAATGTTTTGTGGGAAGGCAGAATTTATCCTGGTGTTGACTTCAAAAGGTTAGGTATGTACCTCATTCTTCACTTGTTTCCACTACAAACATGTTAGGGATCCATATACTTATATAAACTTTCAAATACTCCGATTTGGTGAACAAATTGCATCCGTTCTGTTCATAACCTTAATGTGCCAAACATCAATCATTTTATCTTCAAATTCCACAAATGAAGGCACCACTATGACACACCAAAAACTTAGGTTCACAAAGACTTCAACAAGAATTTATAAACAATTATACTTGAAAACTGATTAATTCTCACAAACACTTTTTTATTTTTACCATTATTTGTTAAAGAAAATGATCATATTGGAGTATAACTTCACACAATGAATTGTCTGTGAAATTTACTGTTTAGTACTTGGAAAAATGTTACTAAAATTGAAACTGAATTTTTTCCTAAAAGAAGACTCCAGAGTGGGTCTGTGAGTAAAAGCATGTTATGGCTAAAAGGTCCATATTTCAGTGTAATGTAGTTAAGTTGAGACAGGACCCCCGGCTTTGTCCTTTAAACTATTTTTGACAAAAAGTACAATGAAAAGAATAAAGCTTCTTCACAATTTACTCCTTAGATGTAAGCAAACAGGCAGCTTGAAAGATAAGACAGCACAAGGCTCATCAGACATAAACAAGGCAGAGTCACCCTGAACAGCTCAAGGTTCAACCCTGCACAGGCTCTCTCAAATATAAACAAAGCAGTGATAAAAATAATATGTATAGAGAGAGCTTGGTCTGCTTCTGTCATCATGCTTACATAAGAAATGCATGTCTCGTGCAGCCCCCTTTTCTCCCAACAATAGGTAACCAAATGCATAAAAGAGCTTGTATGATCAGTGTTCGATGCTCAGACACGAAGCTTTGCTTACTGAGCCTTCACTAGTGAATAAAGAAACCTGCTTCCTACTCCTATCTCTGTCTCCTGACTTCGGAGACCTAATTTTCCTGCAACAAAGTCACATTGGTATATATGTTCCTTGGCCATAGAAATAGTGTTAGAGAAACAATATTTTCTTTTTTGTAGAATACAATTAATTCAGCTGTCATTCAACAAACAACAAACAAACAAACGAGCTGAGAATCATAATAAAAACTAGCAAAGCAATAAGTCAAACCCTGACCTGTTGTATTTGTCAGTTTTTTGTTGCTATGACCAAAACGGCTGACAAGAACAACCTGAGGAAGAAAAGTTTACTTTGGCTCATGGTTTCAGAGGATCCTCTCCTTGGTCAGCTGGCCCCAGGACACAAACATCATGGTGGAAAAGCGTAGTGGAGGAAAACTGCCCAGCACATGGCAGTAGAAGCTGATAGAGAGGAAGGGACCAGGGACAGTTAAATTCTCCAATGCCATACCTCCAGTGACCTGTTCCCTCCAGCCATGCCCCTCTACCCACAGGTACCACCACATAATCCATTCAAATTATTAATCCATTGATGGATTAATCCACTGATGAGGTTACAGCCTGCACAATCCAATCAGTTCACCTGTGAACATTGCTGCATGGCCTAACATATGGGCTTTTGGGAGGAGATTCCATATCCAACCATAGCAGCCTATTCATCTAGTGCAGGGTCAAATGTTGCTATTTTTAAAAGGGCAAATTCTTGCTGAGATATCGAGCTTGATCTCTTCTCAATACAGTCAGAAGGATATTCGCTTGAGACAAAAGAAAGGGGAGGCAAGGATCATTCATTAAGCACACATTGTGTGTCAGTTATAAAGAGTGTCTCCCAAAATTAAGTACTAGAATCTCCACAAGAAGATTAGATGTGAGAAAAAAAAAGCAGGCTCAGCAAAGCTAAAATTCTTGCCCCAGTCATCTGTGCAGCAACAATACACCAATGACTATTCCAGGTAAGTTTCTTCTATTCCAACTCTCAGAACACATTAGAGAAGTGGGGTTTGGAGAGCCCCTTTCCCCTGCCAGACCCGCCCCAGAACTCTTCATCGAATCTCGCTGGTATTCATTTGCCTCCCCCTTCCCTGGGAACAAAACTAACAAGTTTTTTCTTTCTGGTCTGTCCCTTAGCAAAAACTTGAAGTGATCAGAAACTAGTCAACTTATTGCCTGATTCCTTTTCTGTGTTCATTTCTCTCCTGAACTCCCAACTGACTTAATTTTCCATTTCTAGGTGGGTGTAGCTCAAAGAAAATGAATAAATTGCACTTCCTCCACCCCGTATTATAGAATAAATTCCAATCTGTTCCACAGTTGTTTACTGTGTATCTACAATGTGTAGGACAGCTGGAGGCTGGGAATTAACAATGACAAACATAGTTCATGCTCCTAAGCAAATCTGTAAACTCGGGGCTAGGATAGGCAGGGTCAAGGAAGCTCAAATGTGAGGTGCTATAATCTAGGCACAGATAAAATGCTCTTAGTTCCTAGAGGAAGGAATAGTTCCTACAACTGAGAGGGGAATGGATGGGAGGTGCTGAAGTAAATTTCATGAAGCATTTGCACTGAAGTGATTACAAAGCCTTTCAATTGACCGAGAAAACAAGGGTGAAGGAGACTACAGGAGCCAATGCAGGAAGATTCTACATTCTAATTATATTCTTAACTTCTTATACTCTCATAGGACATTATCTTTATTGATGTAAAAATGATTACACATGGTAATAAATTAAGTACACAGTGATCAAGAGAAAGGACTATGGAAATAAATAGTCGGCTTCCAATCACTAATGGTGTGGCCCAGATCGAAAATATTAACTCTGCTCTATAGCATACCCAGCAACGCAAGGAGGATAACAGGACTCCCCTCTCCATCTTCACAGTTACCTCCCTGAGGACTTAAATGCCTGGAAGCTGGGCCATGACTGATATGTAACAAGCATGTGATAAGTGATTCTAATTTTTTCATTATTACTTCTACCAAAAATGTGTGTATATATATATATATGTGTGTGTGTGTGTGTGTGTGTGTATGTATGTATGTACATATACATACACAAATATACACATATATATTTACCAGAAATAATTCTTCCTCCCCAACATTAAGAAGAGGGGATTTTAATGTAAAACCAAATTTTAAAACGGCATGTTTACCTTTAATGGAAGGGATTTTTTTATTCAGTTGATGGGAAAAGAATTTAGGAGATGTAAGGGAAATAGTCTAGCATTTTTCAAATCAGGTGACATAGTTGGCTACATACTCTAAAGGCTTATATTCTTTGCCTAGTGACATTCATATTGCCATAGAGAAGGTCCACTGGCTGCAGGACATTATGCTAATTCCTAGGACATTCCATCTACATTGTGGGGTTTTGAAAATTACTCCAGTGGCAACCATATGGTTCTCTGTGTTACTAGGGAAAGCGTGGAATGAGTAGGACAGTAAACACACTAGCTTCTTTGCTAAATAAATGATCACTACTCTTTAAGAGCTATTAAACCAAACTCTACCAGGTATTTTTGAAAGATGTGTTAATTCTTTCCACTCATTTGCTAAATAAGAAGGAGGGAGATCTCTGGAGTCTTCAAGCAGATGGTCTGTTCTGCAGCTCACAGAATGGGTTTAACCCCAGCTGGAAGAATTTAGAGAAAGCATGCCAATCCTTGCCACCCTGGTGGCCCTCTCTAACTGCTGTACAAGTTTCAGAGTCTAGGGCTGGCTTTCACTCCCAACCAGCTTCGCCTCTTCTGTATCTCTCTCGCCTGAATGTTATTCAAAGAGAATTCTATAATTTGCCCTGATATAAGAATCAGGCACACAAAGGCAGCACACAGACCCTCCAGCCTAGCCCCAGAAATCCTGAGAGCACCAACATTTCTTAGCACAAGTAAATCATTAATTGATAATTAGATCAATCCATATTTTAGTTTGCACATAGACTCCACCAGCATCCAATCATATTTATTTAGTTAGCATAATAGAAACAATTCCTATGTCTTCTGAATACACTTGAAAAAAATATCCTCTTTACTTCACCATTTTAGAGCATGTATTTACAATGTCCGGGACATGCAATTACGTCTTAAGTTATCAATTTTAATTGAGATAAGAAGGCATCATTTCCCTCAGTTTATTTTGTTGTAGCAGTGTTTGTCACTTTTTAAAGGAAGCCTCTGCTCAGAAAATATGGGAAAAAATAATCTATCTCAAGACCTTGGTGTTCTTAAGTATTCAAAAGTTCTTTAAATAAAATATAATATGGAAGCTGTGTTCTGCATGCCAAGACCATTTCACTGTAGAACCTTCACAGCCAGAAAATAGGCTCAAGGTAATTAGACTTGAACAAAACCACTTTATCTATTTTTTCTCTGATAAGAAGGTGATTATTATAAAGGACCATGAATATAGTACTGAAAATTAATTTGGAAAATAGACACTATGTTCCTAAGAATTTCTTGCACTTACATATACTGCATGGAACATAGAGGCTATGAAGGAAAGTGAATATAGTCTACAGCAGTTTAATAACACATTTTCCTGAATTATCAGATTATTCCTAAATAGCTCACTGGAGGCAATAAAATTCAATGGCTAATGATATCAGCATGGAGATGTGGGCATTTCCGATATTTCAGGGGAGATAGGCCTATTAATCACACATGAAAGATGTAGCCACTCATGATGGACAACCATCTGCTCCTAAGAAACACAGGAACAACCCACAGGCACCTCAGTAAGTTTTCACTGGACCAAGGATAATAATCACAGACAAAAACTAGATTTTCAGTATTGAGGAAAAAAAGATGAAAGCTTTTGAACAGCAGTGGTCATCACCAAGGAAACTGTGGTCGACTAGCAAGTTTTTTTTTTTTAAGAAGACACCAACACATTGCAGTAAATCAACCTAACCTAGAAATGTGTTTTGTGTCAAACTGAATTTTTCTAGGTGTCAGCAAACGACCTGTTGCAAGGCCGTCCTAGGGCTGAAATGACTCACTCCCCCATTCCACCATAGGTGCACAAGATTCTAACTGGTCTGTTTCTTTATTTCTTTTCTTTTCTTTTCCTTTTCTTTTCTTTTCTTTTCTTTTCTTTTCTTTTCTTTTCTTTTCTTTTCTTTTCTTCTTTTCTTTTCTTTTCTTTTTTTCTTTTCTTTTCTTTTCTTTTCTTTTCTTTTCTTTTCTTTTCTTTTTTTGTGGAACTGGGGACTGAACACAGGGGCATTCTACTTCCAAGCTTCACCCCAGCCCTATTTTTTTTTCTTTTTGGCTGTACCAGGGATTGAACCCAGGGACATTCTACCTCTGAGCTACATCTCCAGCCCTATTTTTTATTCTTTATTTTGAAACAGTGTCTTGCTAAGTTGTGGAGGGCCTCACTAAGTAGCTGAGGCTGGCCGTGAACCCGGATCCTCCGGTCTCAGCCTCCCAAGTGCTGGGATTACAAGCGTGCGCCACCACGCCCGTCTCCTACTTTTTTTTTTAAACAGGGTCTCACTAGTTTGATGAGTCTCACTACTTGCTGAGACTGTCCTCAAACCTGTGATCCTCCTGTCTCAGCCTCCCAAATACTGGGATTACAAGTGTGTGCCACCATGCCCGGCTGCTCTGTTTCTCATGTTGTTTTTTTCAGAAATGTAGACTATGTAGCAGGTTATGAAAACTTGACTGCTGTCCATCCCTAATGTGAACAATTAATAGGAGGCCACTTCCCTCACCCTCTATGCCGTCTTCTTCAGTCACTTGAGACAAGCAGTAGCTCATCCTAGGCCAAGGCTATCAACCATGACTGTACCATGAAATGTAATCCAGGATCTTCCTGTCAACATCTCCTCTCTTCCCAGCTAAGGGTGTTATGCATGGAAGATGCTCTGCTTTATCCCCGACTTTCATCACTAGAAACCTGATTTCAATTGAGACAAACCCACAAACATTTAACCATCTTTGTCATTTCCATCCCTCTTCCCATTCTTCCCCAGTTACCTAACTAAAATTCCTATTCCATTTCCTTTGTTTTTTTCTATGCATCCCAAAAATGGTCTTAATTTGAATGGAAAATATGAACATAATGCTAACAAAAACATAGTCATGTTTTCAACTGTAGTTAATATACACTTAAAAAATTTATTCATACTCAAACATTCCTAGAAATATCCTGAATTCCATTTCAGAAGTTCCATAACACTTCTCAACTATCTCTTCCTTCTCTTTTAAGTGAACAAGATTTTTATTAAGCCACACACATTCCAGATAAGTAAGAAATATATGATTCAATTATTCTTCTTCTTGCCATACTGTCTCAGTCTGTTCAAGTTGCTATAACGAAATATCATTGGTGGCCTATAAACAACAGAAATGTATTTCACCCAGTTCTAGAGGCTGGGAAACCCTAGATCAAGGTGCCAGCAGAGTTGGTGTCTGGTGCGGCCTTCTTCCTAGTCCATAGGTGGTGTCTTCTCCTTGTGTTCTCCCCCGGTGGGAAGGGTGCAGTCTCTGGATCTTCTTCATAAGGACACTAATCCCACTCCTGAGAGCCTGTCCTCATGACCTATTCACCTCCCAAAGGCCCTCTCTCCTAATTTTATAACATTGAGAGTTAGAATTTCAAAATATGAATTTTTGGGGAAAATAAACTATAGTAATTACCTCTTTCCTCATTACGTACAAAGCCTTAAAGTATATCGTGTTAATTAGACTTTGAAAATTAGATTAAATATCTAATTACAATGTTCAAACCACTAATTCACTAGACAACTTTTAGAAAATAATTTCTAAGTAGGGATTTATTCTATAACTAAATTAAATAAAAAATTTCAAATCCAGATTTTAAATTTGATTTTAGTATCAAAATACTTTATATTTTTGTTAGGCTACTCTTTGTGTTCAAGTTATCACTAATGATGACATCAAAATTGTCACTTTTTTGTCATTCTTTGCTGCCATTTTATTTCAGCTGGGCATTGGATCAAAGTGAATGAGTAGCCAATTCAAGGTTAAATTTTCAGGTCAAAGGAGATGTGATGCTGTCCATTACTTTCAATACTGTGAAGAAGTGGAATCATTCAGATATCCTGCTGTCCACTCAACTCATTATCTTCCCTCCAAAGACATTTCCCCTCATCATTTCCAAGATTTCCATCATAACTTGGTCTTGTTATGATGAAAATGAACATTTCTAAAAGCAAAAACAAAAATTGAACCACAGATGTGAAATAACAAAAAATATGCTGGAGAAGTACATTATAACTTGTAAATAAACGTGGAAATACATTTCCACAGAAATACTATTTAAGAGATTTAGTCAGTTGTGAAAAAGAAGAGAATGACTTGAAAGAACCATTAGTAAGATTAATGTAAAATTTCAGTCTCCCTTTATCTCCAGATGCCATATCCAACTAAATAAATGAGACTAAACATCATCATTATTGTTTTGATTTCATTCTGGTCAAGTGAATATAAAATGTGGATGATCAAATGAAGTACAAATAAATGAAGTATAGCTCCTAGTGTGACTCGCAGTTAGTATAAATTGAATGTTCTTTCTGTGTGAGAAAAATGTTCACCATAAGAAAATAGGCCCCAACTAACACTCATCGTATGTTGCAAGAATGAACGGCTTCCAGAACCCATCCTACTAATGAGACATTTGGCTTCTGGTTTGCAATTCAGGGCATCTACAGAAAGGTTGGCAAACAGGTTTCAGCTGTAATGCAAAAGCTTGTTCATTGGCAGTGGAGACCTAGAGTGCTGGGTTGAGGATTCTGAAGTCACCTGTGTGATGAGGGAAAAGGGTGCTACCAACACACTTAGTAACTATCTGATCTAGGACTCCTCCAGAATTAAAATCCACTTAGCAAGTACATGGTGTTCATGTTGTGCCATCTTCTCCATCCATGGCAGGTAACAAGCGGAATCCTGCCGTGGGCAGGGAACGAGACAACACCACATGAGTGCTATTCACTTACTGTTATTGACCCAGAGAGTTGTTAAAAGGTGCTGTCTGTTACTAAGGGGTGTGGAGGTTCTTTCCTCATGTGTTTTTGCTTTCTGCTTCCCTCTATCCACTGGGAAGGCTGTTCCAACATCACCAGGGATGGTGTTGCTGCCACCGCTGCTATAGAAAAACATATGTAGCAAGAGAGTCAGAGCAAAGTCACTTTTCCATAGAAATAAGATATGCATGACAATTTTTTTTTTTTTTTGCGGTACCGGGGATTGAACGCAGGGGTGGCCGCGAACCCGGATCCTCCGGTCTCCGCCTCCCAAAGTACTGGGATTACAAGCGTGCGCCACCACGCCCGGCTGCATGACAATTATATGTAAGTATTTTTGTGCAACTACACACTGGTTAGTACTGATATATATAGTAACCAGAGTATATTATCTCAAAATTAGATATGTATATATAGATGTGTATATATTTAGTTTTAGTTATAGCCTTTATGACTATTACTAAATGTCAGGATTAATATTTAAACTTTAGATAAAATTCTCCCATGGGAAAATATAGAAAACACCATGGATTTTTATATGAAAGAGTCCTGACTCCACCATTTACCAAGCATGCTGACATGTCACTTTTCTCTTTGAGTCTTCATGTTTTCAAAATATCAAAGGATTTCAAACTTCAGAGAGCTGTATAGGACAAATCAAATGAGATATTAAAAATACTTTATGGACTATAAAAATGCTAACAAACACAGTTATCTCAACTGACATGTTACCTTCCTTTTCTCGCTTCTTCTCATATTACTTTTTTATCCTCAATTGTGTTTAAGCTGTCCAGAGACTCCCCAAATGCTTGGCTTTCTGTCTGGAAGCTTCGGCTGAGACTTTTGCATAATGCGTCTTTGCTTCCAAGGGCAGGTTCAAGGCAGGAGGGAAGGTGACTTCGGTGGACTGGCTGCCTGGGTGACACTGACCTAGGCATGGATTTCAGGAGAAATAGGCATGGGAAAATATAAAAGACTAATAATATAAATCATCCTAGCTTGAATGCTAGATGACGTGGAAGGGATTTTGATGAAGGAACTCTTGTAGAACAACAGGTTAGAATTGCTTGGAGAATTAAAATTTTAATAAAAGGGCATTGCTTTGAAGTGAGGAGGTGATACTTATCCTAATTGGCATCTTGTTAAAGAGAACAACATTAAGTAAATGGTCCTGGGAGCAAACTACAATCCTTTGTACTTTGTCATTTGTAATCACTGCCCATAATTTCAGCTAACAGACCATGAGAGGGACAGTCACAAATACCATGATTATACACAAGGACAAAATAATTCAAAGTGAGCACTGCCTACACAGATTCAGGAAGCAAGTGTACCATACTCCAGAGAAACTGTCCATTATTCATAGAAAGTAGAATTGTTTTGCTATCTACACCAGTGGTCATCAAACTAAGCCCCCAGCCTGGCTTTGTTTTTATAAATAAAACTTTATTGGAACACAGCCATGACTACTAGTTTACTATTGTCTATGTCTGATGTGCAAATATTCACTGTCTGGCCCTTTTTAAAAAAGTTAGATAGGTGGGCATAGTGGCACATGACTGTAATCCCAGTACTTGGGAGGCCGAGACAGGGAGATGGAAGGTTCAAGGCCAGTCTCAGCCATTTAGCTAGACCGTTTCCAAAAAAAAAAAATTAAAAAGGGCTGGGAGTATGATTTGGGGGTAGAATGCCCCGGGTTCAATCCCCAGTAACGCACACTCACACACACACACACATGTACATTAGCTAACTTAGTCTAATCTTTAACACTCAAAAATAATCATGGATTAGAAGTTGGAAGAATAATTCAGTAATTACATTGTTATATGTATTTCCAACAAGTAATTCCGTTGTTATATGTATTGCTATCATTTCATGCAACTAGCAAATAATAGTGATAAAGAGATGCTAGGTTTTATGAGAGAAGGCAATGCATATTAGTTTGGATCCTGCTGTCGTGAAGAGAGTTTGATACAATGAAGACCTGAGCTTGAAAACCAGCCTTAATGAATTAGGTGACTTTGGGGGAGTTACTTAGAATCTTAAAAAAAATTTCTAATTTCTGATTTTTAAGATGGGGATTATAGTGATCATGTTTGATAGAAATATCTATTAAATATCTCTTTGTCCTTTCTTCTCAGTCAACATGGAGATTGTTGTAACCATCAAGAGTGGAGGGTACTATTTATGGTCTGGATTTCAAATTTCAATAGAATTTATCTACACGATTAATGCAAAACATCTTAGTATTATTTTTGCTTGTTTTTATTTCTTATATATTTGTATTATTTCCAATGAAGTTTATCTTTTGTATTTTTAATCTTCAAAAGTTTTAGGCATCTAGGACTCCAAGACATATTTTAATACTTTTATTGGTGCATTAGAGTCTCACATCAATGTAGTTCATAGTGATAGTGACATACATGCACACAGCACTTGGTGAGCTTCCCTCCAGCTCCCTCCCCACTCCCCTTCTGCATACAAGATAATGAGATTGGCATTGATATTCTCAAGTATGTACATAATGTCAGTGGAAGTGTTTCCTTCATTAATTCTCCCTCCCCCCATATTCTCCCCTAGACCACCTCCCTCCCTCCACTAGGGTTTCTCTTCCATTATCTAAAGTCTCCCTTATATCCCAATTACTCCCTACCCTCTGCATATGAGAGAAAACATATGACCCTTCACTTGAGACGTTCAGAGTTTTGCCCTTGAAGCAGTGCTAAAAAATAGGTTGACTTTTTTTTTCCTGGGGTAGAGGAGTCACCAAATTAATTGAATTAATCATTTACTTCACCACTATGTAGACCAGCCACAGATAAGACAAACTGACTTTTATAAAATCCTTGCAAACCCATCATTACAAATATTAACTGGGTCAATTTTGCCTGGAGGCAGGATTATTCTTTTCCACACTGCTTTTGTATTTCCCAGATTAACCTTTTTTTTTGCAAGTGTCACATTAACAATATATTCATACCTCTAAATGCTTATAAGCTGCTTTGAAAAACACATTCAAAAGTAGGAACAAGGTTTTAGAGATGCAAGAGTAGGAAGCATGAATGAGGATTCACTGCATGCAGCATAAGACACTTCCTGCAGAGGCAACAGGATTAATTGAGCAGTAACATCAGCACCTACTGGGGGCCAGGGGCTGGAGATAACATGCAGTACTATAACCCTGCACAAAGAAGAAAGCCATTTCCAGTTCAGACTCTAGGCAGAAAGATACTGTGGTTCTTGAAGTACTCTGTGCCTCTTCTCCCAAGCTTGAGCAGTCAGAGGGTGCTGTGTCTGTGCCTTTCCTGCAATATGATCGGCATATAGAGATATTGCTAGAGGTCTCTGGGTACTTCAGTTTCTGTTGCCTAAAATACACTTCCCAAATTAGAAAACATGAGCTAAGCTTTTAGAACAGCTGAAGAAGACTTTACAACCTTAGAAGACATAGCTACATAATTCTGAAATAACTTAAAAACTGTTTAAAATTTTTTCCTTCCCAAACCTTTCTTCTTCCAACACGTAACATTTTCCCAAAGGAAGACATACAAAAGCTTCTTAACAGAGAAAAATCTTTGGAGAGAAGAGGAAATTGTAACCATATCAATGAGACCTAAAAATCAAGAAAAGATACATAAGAAGGAAAGGGATGCTGTTCCTGCAGATTTATACATTCACATCTTAACAGAAGAAAAATATCTTCTCACAGAGGCCTGCCCTGACCCCTGACCTCAAGTAACCCCACCGTCATTTCTGATCATATTTACCTGCATCATTGTCTTCATAGCATTCTGTCACTATCTGAAATTGAGTTGGGTTTTGTTCAAGTGTTTACTGGCTATTCCCATCATCCATTGGAATGTAGACACTGTGAGATCAGAGCAAAAGTCAGCAGAATGCCACGGCTACCATTCAATAAAATATTATTTTCAAATACAGCCATTAGCCTGTTTACATCATTGAGCCATCCTGACCTCATTGAGGCATAGATTATTTCATTCCTGGCACTCATCCCACATATTAATTCTCAGTTATTTGAGATGATAAGTTTCCTCTTTATTTAAACCAGTAAGAGGTCTTTTCAAAAATGTTATTATTAAAACCAAATAACATTAACTGAATTCTAATTCAGTACTTCATGCACATTATTACTTATAATATTCATAAAACTCTTATAAAGTTGATATTAGTAGACTAACGAGAAAATAGAAACAAAATTTCAGTCACTAATTTTTAAAACCAGTATTTGAACCCAAATATGTTGGGTCTCCTACTCTACAATTATTGAACTCTGTTATCTATTCTTCAGGACTTAAGAGTGGAAGAAGGAGCCAGGCGCAGTGGTGCAAGCCTGTATTCCCAGGACTTGGGAGGCTGAGACATGAGGATTGCAGATTCGAGACCTGCCTCAGTAACTTAGTGAGGCCCTCAGCAACATAGGGAGAGCCTGTTTCAAAATAAAAAATAAAATAGGGCTGGGGTATAGCTCAGAGGTAGAACTCCTCAGGGTCCAATGCCTAGTCAGCCAAAAACAAACAAATAAAAAACCCAAATAACAAAAAAGAGAGGAAGAATGGTCATTGCTTCAGTCAGGTTCCAAACATACCACAAGCAAATCAAACAGAAGGTGAGTTCACGCAGAGGAGTCTATGCTAACAAAATTTTTGGAAGGGCTGGGGGACTGGCTATCAGTAGACTGCCCTTGAACTTTGAGCTTCAAGGTCATACCAGTACACAAGAAATCCAAAGGTTTGGGCCACAGCTATTGTTACCAACTTCTAGGACTGTGGCCACCAGAGCCCCCTCACACCAGTGATCACTCCTCCAGAAGTCACACTAAACCACAATGAACCCTTACGACTATCAAAGCTTACCTGTCAGCGCTAAAGCTGCAAGAAAATTTCTCTGCCTCCTTCCTGATTTCTGGATCTCAAACAAGTGCATCTAAGTGACAGAACCTAGCTGCAAAGGAGTCTGGGAAGTATACTTTTTAACCCCTCTAATTAGGAGGGTCCAGTGGAGATTGGGAAAGATATTCTTCAGAACATGGAATAAGGCTTTTCCTTAGACTGTCTTCATGTGTGTCTCCCACATTTGTAGAAGAATGAGGCCCTAAAGACAGTTAATGTTTTTTAAAGCTTGAAAGGACTATTTTCTCACATTCAGTTCTATCAGCTGAGCCAGAATAATGACTTCATAGTAATTTTTCACTATACACTTGAGGGAAAGTAATGCATTCATTATTGGAATAAAAGTGGTTCATGCATATAAATCTTGCCCTTGGCAAAATAAATTATCAAAGCCTATGCCAATGGAAAATATGGCAGGTCCATGATGCTAATAGCCAAGTTCCATAAAGTGATAGGGAAGCAAATTTCTTTTATCCAAAAGAATTTATGTTTCATGGTTCAGTATTGGTGAAGTATTGATTTTCTAAATGAGACTCAGTGGCTACTGTAAATAAATTAGATAGGTGTTTAACTGGCATAAAATCCATCCTTGGTTATTTAAAGCATGTGGCATTTTGTGCGGGAATCATCCCAGCGGTGCTAAGTGTAAGAATACAACCGCCATACAATATAAAGAGCACTCTGGGAATCCATTGCTAAGCTCTTTACTTAGCATAGTACATGTTTGGGGCAAGTAACTCCACTTCTCTCAATATCAATTTCTACAGCCCTGAAATTTGGGGATAATAGCATGGGAGGATTAATGAGAAAATGTGTGTGAAATGATTTGCCCTTTTTGAAAAGTACTATACTATATATTCAGGAATATTGTTATTTATGATGAGATAGTGTCAGGTGCATAAATTTGGGTTCTTTGAATTATTGGCATAGAGGAAAACAGTGAATCTAGGTCAATGGAGACCTTTTTCTTAGACTGCCTCTACAATGAATAAAACACAAAGGAAACTTTTCTAACTTTCTCAGAAAAAGATTGTCAACTTATATAATTATTTCAATAAATAATCTTCCAGGAGGATCCAATTTTAAGCTGGGTGCAGTGTCCTTTTAAAGAGAGGTTTATAGGTCTCACTTTCTTACATTTCCAAGCTATCATATGGCAGTAAAAACTGTTTATGTGTTATATTAAACAAGCTCCAGGACTATGCAGAGAATTCACTCCTGAGTATCTTATTTTAATCTGATTTTTACCAAATTCCCCATGAATTGTAAAAGAAATACCCATAAATTTCAAATCCAGATTTCCACTTTCCCTGGAAATTAGAGAGTTAAATTGAGCTTTGTATGAGATCATCCAACAGCATAAACTGTCATCCTACAGAGTCACATTGAAAGGACAATTGTGTTGTGAAAACCAACTGACAGCCAAAAAAATAATTTTATGTAAATTTTTGTAAAATGCATGAGCACTATTGCAGCATAGTTATTGAATCACTATACATGACCTATTGATCAGTCTAATGAAAACATAATTTTAAAAGGTATTTCCCCCAAAAAGCTATTTTTGTATATTTATTTTTACCACAATATATATCTACTTAGCTCTTTCAAGACCTAGATCCCACCCACTCACCGATGGTTAGTCTGAATTTTGGAAATTGCCCAAATTTTATATGTCAGGAGAGAATGATTTACTAGCACATTTAATTTGGAAAAAAGTATTGTGAGTTCTGGATCAATGGGTGTTTGGGCCACTTTAAAAGTAGCTTTCAAGTGTCACCTTGCTTTCGAGGATGGGTTAAATTAACAACTCTGCTCTATCCTGTTAGGGATCCTGTAAAGGAGAAGACACTGGACTGCCTCCTGAGGCTTTTTCTTTTTTTTTTAATTAGTGCTCATCATGTTCATAGTAAGAAAGATAGCATTCACCATGAGCTGCCAGCCACCAACTCTGACATTTGTCAATATCACTTTAAAAGCTTGAATGAGAAGGTAGATTATCAGAAAGGAGCAGGAACTCATATGCTACTTGCAGTAGGATATTGTGCCATCTGCTTTACCCCTCCGGAGAG
Source organism: Glis glis (assembly GCA_004027185.1). NCBI lineage: Eukaryota > Metazoa > Chordata > Mammalia > Rodentia > Gliridae > Glis > Glis glis. Next base: position 50,332 of record PVJS01001314.1, on the reverse strand, counting down.
CATGGGCTACGAGTTATCACCCTGGATAACAAACTCTACTCATTGAGCAACTCTGCAGTAGGTTCTGTCTGTACTAGAAAAAGGGGTACGAAGATACATTGGATACATGATAATGGGTAGAATCTAGTTGAGGAGCCATCATACAATGTAGGAAAACCTGAATGTATACCCAGCTAACTGCACTCTAGAAGATACCACTGGACATGTTGTCTAGGTATTGGTGAAACACACATACACACACACACACACACACACACACACACACACACCATGAGACTGGAAGAGGCATTATACCTGATAGTGAAATCGCTGGAGAAAGACATATATGATAGGGGAAAATGGAGCAAAGGTAACAGTAAGAGCAAAACATACTGTGTATTCTACACCAAAATCTAGAAGATTTGTGAGCATGCATTCCACATGTTGAGTCAGAGCAGATGAGGCCGACGTGCTACTGGAGTCAATAAGCAGAGAGGAGGGAGGAAGAGCCCACACAACCAGGACAGGAAGTGGAACGGACTCCATTCCTGGACTCAGGAATGCCTGCCTCCAAAGCAAGGGAACGGTAATGACATTTTCCCTTTTGGTCCATCTCCAACAGCTGGATAAAGTTGATAATCACCTTTAATAAGCAACTTGATAAACTTTACAAAGTCATTACTTTTCCAATGTGGGCATGACAGGGCAGTGTAGCTTCTTATTTGCAAACACAGAGTTTTATTACTTGTCTATATTTTAGAGGAATTAAACATGTTAACACATAATGTGCAAAGAGTACTTATGTGTATGGAAGAGACTCTGCTTAGATCAATGAAATAAATATCCTTGAATGCACCATTATAATTATTGAAGCATATTCATAAAATGTTAATACTGAAGTATCAGGTCAGCAAGCCCAGAGAGAAAAAGAACACATATGATATTGTTGGAAGAGTATTGCATTATAAATCTATGCAATAAGAGCCGTATGAATTCAGGGTTTTTCCCAGAGAGATAGTTCTGTGTTTGAGGCGATAAACAAAGGCTTTGTAGGTAAGAGAAAGAGAGATGTAGTAGCTTTAAAAAAAATGGAGGCATCTAAAATGAAAGAGGAATTTTGAAGGAATGTGGTGGGATGGGTGCCAGTAAATTTTGGTGGTTGTTGCTTTGATTTTGTTTTTTACCACTAAATTTTAAACCAAGAAAAGGGCTCAGACAAAATGTCCAATTTTCTTCTCAATGCTCCAGAGGATGCTTATATATTATTTGCACATAAAATATTGAATTTGAAAAAAAATCTTATCTTGAATCCCCAAGCCATTTGTAGAATGCAGTAAGGCACATTCATGTGGTAGAGGAGACATAAAACAAACAAACCCTGCATGTAAATACCCATAGGAGATTAAGAACGACCTCACAGAACTACAAAAAAGGAAAAAGCCCTCTTCCAGTGTATGCAAACATATATTTTCTGAGCAATGACAGGATTATAAGTAGGCAGACCGTAAGATTTGGGAAACAATGCAAAAGGTTACAACTATACCCCAACCTACCACACACAAAGCAGCTCATCAGCAGGCAAGCTGACACAGAGACACTGCGAGTAAATGATTTCATGTCTCTAAGGGGGAGGGGATTACTGGGAATGGAACCCAGGAGCAGTCTACCTCCAAGCTACATCCCCAGCTCCTTCCCTGTTTTTGAAACAGGGTCTCACTAGGTTGCTAAGAGTCTTGCTAAGTTGCTGAGGCAGGTCTTGAAACTGCAATCTTCCTGTCTCAGCCTCTCAAGTACTAGAATTACAGGTGTGTGTCACCATGTCTTGCCCTTTTTAGATTTGGAAACAAGTTCTTAGTAGGTTGCCAAGTATCTCACTAAGTTGCTGAGGCTGGCCTTGGGCCTTTGATTCTCTTATTTCAGCCTCCCAAATACTAGAATTACAGGGTGTGCCACCATACCCATCTCATGTCTTTCTTAATATGGAGTTTTAATGGTTTGGAGGGTGGAGAAAATGTGAAGATACTTAGGGGAGAGTGGCATGAATTAGGGAAGGCATTTAGGATGAAGTAAAGAAAGCAATTTGTAGTAGTTTTATTCCTGGATTACTAAGAAACCTTTTATAGGAATCCTACTGCACAGTCAGGAATCAAAAGACCCTTTCCTTGATCAAAAATATTTCCATCTAGTGTGTATGTATGCCACTATCACCATGAACTACATTATGATGTGAGACTATAATGTACCAATAAAAGTATAAAAATGGCAATGTATTGATTAGGTTTTAAAGTATATTTATATATTAATGATGTATTTAAAAATTCCCCTATTTATGAATATTTAGTCTGCTTCTAATCAGTTTCTATAAGCAAAATATTATGTGAGACTACTTGTGCTTTTATCCTAGTATTTTTATGTAAGTACTTCTGAAGGAAAGAAGTGATACTACTGAGTCAAAGAGTACTTGTATAAATAGTCTTAACAGATCTTGTCATATTGCTCTCCACAGAGACCGTTTTTATATCAAAGTATCCCCCACACCTGCAACGTACATGAGCACCTGTGTTCCCACATTCTCGCCAACTTAGTGTGTTAGACTTGTTGATCTTTGCCAACCTGAGAGGCAAAAAGGATATATCTTTGTAGATTTGACTGTCTCATATTCAGTTTTACACCCAGAAAAACTGTCATTCAGTTTAGGGATCATATTCTCTTTTCTTTAGAAGCTACACTGATTGCTTCAATCAGCTCTAGCATTTTCTGTTGCTGTGGGGCTAGGCCTGCCCTGATTTTTTTTTCTAATAAAAGGGACTTTAACTTTTTGCCTGCTTCAGGGTCTTTCATTGTTTCTCAAGTCTAGTAACTTTAATATAATATCCCCTTTAAACATAACAATATTTATATTCTTTTATGTAAAGAAGTTATCTTGAATTATATCTTCAAATAAAGTTTAGTCATCTACATTTTTCCTAAACTCTGTTAGCTCAAATACTTTGTTGTTTTCCCATACCTTTCCTAAACTCTTGTATATCTTCCTCTTGTTTTTGTTTTATGAAAGAAATTGCTTAAAGTTCTACTTGAAACCCATTAATATATTTAGTAAAAACCTTCACTATTCTGTGAAAAAGTTTTGTTTTCCAGAGAATATTCTATATCTGCCATGTGTTTTTTAATGTTCTCTTTCTTATTATTATTTTAAGTAACAAATACTATCCTGATTCTGTTTTTGTTTCAGAACTCAACTTTTTCATTTAAATAAAAATTCTCAACTATCTCTTTTCAGAACTTGTGGACAAGGAACAGAGTCATGTTTGAGTCTAGAAAGAATTATGTATGTAATTTCAACCTTCCTTCTACCTACTCTACCAAAATCCATTCTGCAGAGCTGCTCATAATGCAGTTTCCGCATGTCCTCTGTCTCACTGATAGCCTGTTACCTGCACCTGCAGCTTACCTGAAACATTGCCCATGGATCTGTCTCCTCTTTTCCTCAGAGCTGGATCCATGCAAGTTCCTACTGACAGTCCCTAGACTCTGTTCCTATTGTTGTAAAGGAAAAAGTGTTACTTTTGCAATAGCAATGGGTTGTACCACCTAAAGTGGAAAGCTAGGCTTTACCAACATTTTCTGACCTCTTAAGTCACGAGCATTGATTTCCTAGGTCTTTCTCCATTTCTTTACTGGTTTGGGCAACCCTCCCTCCTATTTTGTAAGGATCTAAGGAGTCTGTTGTGTGAACTAAATATAATTTGTATTTTGGGTTTTATTTTTTGGTTGCATTTTAATAATATTTGATAGAATACTTGAGAAATAGTTATTCTAACCAGCTGTTTTGAATTTAAAAGTTTTTCAGGGTTTTTTTAAGGAATATTTTGACCATATTTTGTTTTTTATTGTAATTGGTCTTTTAAGATTATGTATTCTTCTTGAGTCAATTTTACTATTTAAATTTTTCTAGAAACTATACACTTCATCTGGATTCCATATTTTGAAAATATATGTCTTTTCTTACATATATATATATATATATATATATATATATATATATGGCATTCTTTTTTAATTAAAAAGATTTCTCTTTAGTAGTAACTACAACCCTTTTTCTTCTTTACTAAACCAGCTTGCAAAATAGGTTGGTATGGATCTTTCTAAACTACCATATGTTTTTTAAAGTGCTAATATTAAAAAATTTCACTCTTTTTTCCTTACAAATTCTTCTATTTTACTTACATGTTGCTTATTCTTTTTCTATATTTTGAGCTTAAAGATTTATTTTAAACTTTTTTTACAAAAAAATAAGTGTTTCCGGATTGTAAAATTAACTCTTAATATTGCTTTTACTGTATCTATTTTGCTTTAAAAAGTATTATGTGTATAATTACAATTTTAAAAATTATATTTGGAATAACAAAAAGCTCAATAAAATTAAAATGTTTTGATAAAGAAGAGTAATAGATGAAGGCCATCATTACCATCTATAAAAGTATACTCTGAGATTGCAACTATGGAATTAGAGTGCTATTGATAAAATAATAGATCTACAAATCATACTAGATGTATGTGCAAAGTAGATTACTTAGCATATGTAAGAATGTACTCTATAACAAGGGAGGCATTTCAAATTAGGAAGGAAGAGGGAGTATTGGAATAATTATTGAGCTATTGGAGGAAGGAGTAAAATAATGTAAATTTTCATCTTATATCAAAAAAGAAAATACAAATGGATTCATGAATATAAAAACATTATATTACTCATCACAGAAAACACCATAAATAAAATGTTAAGTCCAAAGCTATCTTTAAATAAAAACTTTGAACAGATATAAAAATATTGGGTTGAGATTCTTACTAAATTAAGGTCACATGCAACCAAAAGAAAAACACTAAAACTCCAGTAATTGAACCAAGCTTTTAAAAATGTAGACAGGATTGATTCAACCACAAGCCTCCAGTTTGGTTCTCTGACTAAATGGGACAAAAAGGCACTTGCAGATGGCTACTTTATACTGTGACCCCACAAATAAATTCTGTGGAAGCCACAAATAGCACATTCATAGAAGTTTAAGAAGTCTTTGAGATCATGGGAGTCCTGGCCTTTGTATAAACTTCAACTTCCCATGTTCATTTTTATTGTAGTTTAAATACAAATCAAGGATGCTGGTTCAATGACAAATGTGCACCAAATAAACTGGGACAAGAGGTTACTCAGTTGACCAGACTGGAAGAATCTGTCTCTCTATCATCCCTGTCAATAATAATTAGCCCTTTCTGAAATGGGTGTTGTAGATACAGGGTCAGAATGATCCTTTAAGGGAGGATATAATTTGGCTTACGGAAATCCATTACCAACAAATAACTGCTTGCGGAGGAAAAATACAACAAAGCATGGCACTTGGCAGTGATAATCACAGTTAACAGCACTGGAGTGTAGATTGGGTCTTACGTGAGAAACTATCATATTGCCAATTAACCAGTATTTTCTCAGTGTGATGACACTTTGAAATGGCTAAATACAAAATTGGGAGGAGAAAATGAATTGTTCTTCATCTCCTCCTATTCCCTCTTCCTACCTCCTCCCCCCTTCCCCCCAAGACAAACTACACAAAAGAAAACCCAACAATCCTGTAAAAATGATTTTCCTGGCTCAGTTTCATAAGAGACCTGGAAATAATATAGCATCAGTTTATAAACCAGACAGGGCTCGGCCTGCTGTGTCAACATAGAAAATCAATCCAGGAGTCCCAACCTTGCTTTGTGGCCTTTAGGGCTGCTTCAGAAATCAATCCCGGAGAAGAATAAAAGGGCACTGCCCCGAGGCTCGGAGAACACATGCCTCAAATCACCAGCTACAGAGCCTGATTCCCCCTGGGTCTGTGCAATTTGGGCTGTAACTGTGGGTTCAGGAGGGAGGACCAAGCTGGACAGCACCGTGCTCTCATGCGGTGATTGCCACTTTGTTCACACTGACGTTCTCGAGGACCAGTACTGAGCTCAGGCTTTATGTGCATTAGCTCATTTAATCTCCACAGTAGCCCCTCAGGCAGATGCTTCGTTATTACAGAAGGGGATAAAGAGATTTAGAAAGGTACTAACCTAGCTAGGGAAGACAGTTGGCCAAGGTACTAACCTAGCTAGGGAAGAGAAGTCAGACCTTTTTATTGTGTTTGGAAAATAAAAACTTTTTCTAATATCTCTGTTAGTTTGCTCAGGTTGCTTTAACAAAATACACAGACTGGTGGCTTAAACAATAGAAATGTATTTTCTCACGGTTCTGCAGGCTTGAAATCTAAGATCAAGGTACTTGTTGACTTTTGAGGTCCCTTTCATTGGCTTGCCCTTTCTCTTTGTCTTGATTTGGTCTCCCCTTCATACATGTTTGTGTTCTAACCTCCTCTAACCCTTATATTGGATTAGGTCCTACCCTAATGAGTTTCTTTAACCTTATGTATCTCTGTAAAAGCCCTAAGTCCAAATATAGTCACATTCTGAGAGACTGGGGGATCATGACTTCAACATATGATTCCTATAACATGGTAGAGGAGACAACTCAGCTCCATAACAATATTTATTATTATAATTTTTATAGACCCATCATTTTATCTTTTATAGAACAATGACCAGAATCTGTAGGTTCTGTAACCTATAAATCCAACTCTGCCTACCCCATAGGAATGCTTCTTTATAGCTGGAGAAAGACCTACAATATACTGATCGGTCTCGTGTTGCACGTTCTTGGCATTCAAGATAGTTGGCACCACCCAGCAATCATAAAGTATCTATGTAGCTATTCCAGTGGCTCTCCAACTTCAGCGAGCATCAGAATTCCCTGGAGGGCCTGCTAAAACAGACTTTTGGGTCAGCCCCAGCATTTCTGATTCAGTAGGTCTGAAGTAAAGCCTGAGAATCTGCATTAGTAGCAAGTTCCCAGGTACTGCCAGTGTTGCTGGGCTGGGGAACACCCTTTGAGAACCATTGTTCTAACTCATTCCCCATCCTTTCTTTCAGGTGACTCTTTCACATCTATATTTTTACTTAAGTCTCCAATGTGTGCTTCCACACTGTCACTTTCAGCTCACGAAGAGAACTTCCCCAGACTCTAGCGCTGCACCTCCTCTCCCACACACAAGCACAGTGTCCACTCTGCTTTCCTGGATGTTTTGAAAAATGATCCAGCTGAGGTCTTCTGAGAGCCAATCTCTCCATGCATGCAGTAGACCCCATACCCTGTTGCCCACTCAAGGGCATCACTCCATGTATTCTCCCATTTCTCTTACATTATCCACTTTTTCCTCTTACCGAATCATCCTCATCAGCATTCAAGCATGATACTAATGCTCTCACCTTCAAAAGCAAAACCAAGCACAGAAACATTTTTTTAACTGGTCCCTCTCTTCCCACCAGCCATTGCTCCATTTCTCCTTGCCTTCGCAGCAAAACAACTGGGAAGGATGGTATATACTCAGTCTATAGGATTCCTCTCTTCTCATTCTCTTATAGATCTGCAGTAAGGCCTTCACGCCCACTGTTCCACCAAAACTGTTCTTACTAAAGTCATGAAACTCTCCAGGTTGCTAAATCTTATTGCTCAAATGTGGTCCTCTTATAATTTATCCTATTAGACATAAGTGACACTCCTTCTTTATACACCTCTTTTGGATTCTAAGGCACCACACTGAGTTTTCCTCCTAATTCACTGGTTGCTTAGTCTTAAATGTTGGTGGATGTTCTATCTTCTCTAACACTTCTTAGCCCTGAACTGCCTCATACCAATCTGTAGCTTCCTCTCTTATTACTCTTTTTCCTTTGGGGACCTCATGTAGCATCCATTACTATGCTAGCCAACATTACATCTCCAGTCCTGGCTTCCCCTGTACCTTGGACTCCAATTCTATAATCAATGTCTTCATTTAGGTCACTCAGACGTTTCAAGAGTGACTCCTGATCTACCAACAATATAATCTTCTCCTAGCTTTCCACTTCAATGGATAGAAATTCCACCCTCCCTATGCTTAGGCAAAAAAAAAAAAAATCTTTGAGACACACCTAGTTCCTTTCTTTTTCACTCTCACTGCACATCTGATCCAACAGGAAGTGTTCTTGCTTTTATTCAAAATATATATCTAGAATCCAATCACTCCTTACCATCTCCATTGCTGTCCCTGTGGTTCAGGCTGGCTACATTTGAGCAATAGTCTCATAGCTGTTTGCTGTTTCTGTCCTTCCCCCCCCTTGTATTCTGTTTCAAAAAAGTATAGTGATTCATTCTAAAGATAGGTTGGGTCATGGCATTTCTCTCCCAGGTGTCTTCATCTCCCTCAGGGTGAAATTTCAAGTTCTCATAATGGCCCCACAAAGGCCTACATGAACCACTCTCCTGGCACTAGCTCTCTGACCTCCTCTCTTTCTTCTCTTCCCATGATACTCTGCTACTGCCACATCGCCTTTCTTGCTGTTACTTGAACATAGGAAACATGCTTCCTCCTTGGGGGTTTTATGTTAGTGGTTTCCTTTGTCTAGAAAACTCCGTCTGTGGTATCTTGGTGAACTCACATACTGCTGCAGGTTTGTAGATGAGCCTACTCTGTCTATTCCATTTAGATTGCCAGCAAAACCCTTCTGGAGTTTCAACCCCCATTTTCTTCTTTCTTTTGAACATACTGCATTATCTATGTATTTATTATGTCTCCTGCTTATCATCTACCACCCCTTGCTAGAATGTAAGCTCCATAGCATAGAGACTTTTGTTGACTTGATTGGTGTATCCTTAGAACCTAGGTCAATATCTGACTTGTGGTAGGAACTCACTAAGTATTCATCAAATTATTGGATAAGCAAATGTGGGTATCAGATGTAAATGATTCTTTATACTCACTAGAGGAATCAGTCTGACATCCCCAGTAACATCAAAGCTCTCTGCAAAAGCTAGAGATTAATGGTTCATATTTTGTATGCCATGACCCCTTCTCAAACAATAGTTTTAAACATACAAAATAAAATCTATAAATTAAAAACAATGAATTATTTTATCAGATTTCTTAAATTAGTAAACCAAATTTGCTTGTAGTTTGTAGTAATGCATATACTTTGTCATCCATAAAATGACAACATCTAGCAGTGAGTCTAACAACAACCATAATTTTAAAGTAGTGAAGAGTATAAATGATACTTCAAGATATCTACAAGCTAGGAGTGGTAGCTCATGCCTGTAATCCTAGTACTTGGAAAGCTGAGACAGGAGGATCACAGGTTGGAGGCCAGCCCCAACAACTTAGCCAGACTGTGTTTCAAAATAATAAATAAATAAATAAGGCTGGGGTGGGGGTATAGCTCAGAGGTAGAATATCCTTGGGTTCAATCCCCAGTACCAAAAAGGTATCTACAATAGCTGTAATGTGATGGGAACATATTTGTGGTAACCATCATGAACAAAGTCATAGGTACTGCTAGTGGCACCAGGGTGTGTTGCTTATATTCATAAATAAGGGACATGCTAAATTTTAGTTTAAAAAAAGCCAATAAAAAGAGGTTGTATTTTCTACATAAACTTAATTGAAAACCTGTGGAAAAGGCAATTGTAAGTAATAAAATAATAATAATAGCAAAAATGATAACAATCTAGAATTCTTTGCCAATACTGTTGTTACAAGTGTCTAGTTCTTGTTCTAATTTAATGAAATTGAATTGGAAAGCTATTGAAAACTTATGTTTGTTATATAAAGAAGACACTGTGAAACTTTTAAGTAGCTGATGAATTAGATTAAAATACCCAGATTATATATATACCCAGATTATATATTAAGAGAACAATGTCTCCATGTGCTTCAATGTACATTTATGTATTTAAGATAAAATTTTAAAATTTCAATGTATATTTGCAATTTTCTGCCATTCTTTTTTTTAAATGTGCTTTTATTGGTGCATTATAGTCTCACATAATAATGAAAATCATATTGACAGTGACATACATGCACACAGCACTTGGTGCCCCCCCCTGCCTCCCCATTTCTCCCCCTCCCAATACAGAGTACTGAGATTGATATTGGTATATTCTCATATGTACACATGGTCGATGGTAGTAATTCCATTAATGAACTTCACTCTTTCCCTTCCCCTTGCCTTAGTCCACCTCCCTGGCTCCATTGAGGCTTCTCCACCATTGTATGGAGTCCCTCTGCTATCCTAATACTCCCTAGCTTGCACATATTAGAGAAAACATATGACCCTTCACTTTCTGTGATTGGCTGATCTCACTTAACATCTTCTTCCATTTTCTTGCAAATGATATAATTTTGTTCTTCTTTATTGCTGAGTAGAATTCCATTGTGTGTATTTCCCATAGTTTTGTAATCCATTCATCTGTTGATGGATACGTAGGTTGGTTCCATAATTTAGCTATTGTGAATTGTGCACTACTATGAACATGGGTATGCATATATTACTGTAGTTTTCTGGTTTCAATCCCTTTGGAATGATACCCAGGAGTGGTAGAGCCGGATCATATGGTTGATCCATTCCCAGTTTTCTAAGGAATCTCCACACTGATCTCCATAGAGGTTGAACTCGTTTGTACTCCCACCAACAGTGCAGAAGCATTCCGATTTCCCCACATCCTCACCAACATTTATTGTTATTTAATTTCTTGATGGTTGCCATTCTGATTGTGGTTAGATGGAATCTCAGAGTAGCTTTGATTTGCATCTCCCTGATTGCTAACGATGATGAACATTTTTTCATGCATTTATTGGCCATTTGTATTTCTTCTTTTGGGAAGTGTCTATTCAATTCAGTTGCCCAATTATTGATTTGTTTTTTAGTGTAAAGTCTTTTAAGCTCTTTGTATATTCTAGATATTAGTATTCTGTCAGAGGAATAGCTGGCAAAAATCTTCTCCCATTCTGTAGGCTTTCTCTTTAGACTCCTGATGGTTTCCTTTGATGTGCAGAAACTTTAGTTTAATGTCATTCCACTTATTAATTCTTGTTTTAATTTCCTGAGCTTTGGGGATCATGTTGAGGAAGTTTCTACCTGTGCCTATATGTTGGAGTGTTGAACCTATGCCCTCCTCTAGTAATTTCACAGTCTCTGGTCTAACTTCCAGGTCTTTGATCCATCTCAAGTTGACTCTTGTGCAGGGTAAGAGGTAATAATTTAAAATAATTTAATTCCATTTTTCTACAAATGGATAACAAGTTTTCCCAACACCATTTGTTGAAAGGCTGTCTTTTCTCCAATGTATGTGTCTGGCACCATTGTTGAACATCAATTGGCTATTTAAGTTTGTGGATTTTTTTCTGTATCTTCTATTCTGCTCCATTGGTCTATATGTCTGTTTTTGTGCCAATACCATGCTGATTTTAATACTATAGCTCTGTAGTATAATTTGAAGTCAGGAATTGTGATACCTCCTGCATGGTTCTTATTGCTGAGAATTGTTTTGGCTAGTCTGGGTCTTTTGTTTCTCCATATGAAATTAATGACTGATTTTTCTAGGTCTGTGAAGAATGATACTGGTATTTTGATAGGGATTGCATTGACTCTTTAGATCACTTTCGGTAGAATGGCCATTTTGATAATGTTTATTCTGCCTACCCAAGAGCATAGGAGATCTTTCCATCTTCTAAGATCTTCTTCAATTTCTTTCTTTAGTGTTTTATAATTTTCATTGTAGAGGTCTTTTACCTCTTTGGTTAGGTTTATTCCTAGGTATTTTATTGGTTTTGAAGTTATTGTGAATAGAATTGTTTTCTGGATTTCTTTCTCAGTGGATTCATGGTTGGCATAAAGGAAAGCTACTGATTTTTTTAGGTTGATTTTGTATCCTGCTACTTTGCTGAATTTGTTAATAAGCGCTATTAGTTTTTTTGTAAGTTTTTTGGGTCTTCTAGCTATAGGATCATGACATTTGCAAATAAAGATAATTTTAATTATTCTTTTCTTATTTGAATTCCTTTGACATTCTTCTCTTGTCTTATTGCTCTGGCAAGACTCTCGAAGACTATATTGAAGAGGAATGATGATAGTGGGCATCCTTGTCTTGTTCCTGATTTTAAAGGGAATTCCTGCAGTTTTGCCCCATTCAATATGATGTTGTCTTTGGGTTAATTATATATTGACTTAATGATGTTGAGTTACATTCCTTCTATTCTGATTTTCTGTAGAGTTTTTAAAATGAATGGTGTTGGATTTTGTCAAATGGTTTTTCAGCATCTATTGAGATGATCATGTGATTTTTTTGTTCTTAGTTCTATTTATGTGGTGAATAACATGTATTGATTTGCATATATTGAACCAGCCTTGCTTTCCTGGGATGAAACCAACTTGATCATGGTGTACAATTTTCTTGATGTGGTTTTGAATGTACATGGCTAGTATTTTGTTTAGAATTTTTACATCTATGTTCATCAATGATATTGGAATATAATTTTCTTTTCTTGAGGTATCTTTATTTGGCTTTGGTATTAATGTGATATTGGCCTCAGAAGGAATTTGGAAGACTTCCATCTCTTTCGATTTCACGAAATAACTTGTGAAGTATTGGGTTTAGTTCTTCTATAAATGTTTTGTGGAATTCAGCTGGAAACCAGTTTGGACCTGGGCTTCTCTTTGATGGCAGACTTTTTATTGCTGTTTCTATCCCTTTGATTGCTATGGGTTGATTCAGATTTTCTATATTCTCTTGTTTCAATTTAGGTAGGTTGTATGTGTCTAGAAATGTCAATTTTTTCCATGTTTTGCAGTTTATCGGAATATAAGTTTTCAAAATAGTTTCTGATGATCCTCTGGATTTCTCTACTATCTGTGGTGATGTCTCTTTTTTCATTTCTAATTTTACTAATTTGGGTTATTCTCTTTCTTTCAGTTAGATTAGTTAGTGGTTTATCATTATTGTTAATCTTTTCAAAGAACCAGCTTCTTATTTTGTTGATCCTTTGTATTGTTTTTTTATTCTCTATTTCATTGATTTCTGCTCTGATTTTAATTATCTCCAGCCTTGTACTGGCTTTTGGCTTCAGCTGTTCCTGTTTTTCCAGGAGGTGTGTAATTAGGTTGTTTATTTGGTGACTTTCTGTTTTTCTTATGTGGGCACTCAGTGCTATAAATTTTCCTCTTAACACTGCCTTCAATATGTCCCATAGATTTTGATACATTGTGTCTCTATTTTCATTTAATTCCAGGAATTTTTTTTTATTTCTCCCCTTATTTATTTTCTGGTCCAGTCCTCATTCAAGAGTGTATCATTCAGTCTCCATGTACTCATGTGATTACTTTTGGTCTTCCTGTTGTTAATTTCCACTTTCATTCTTGTGGTCTGAGAAGATGCAGGGAATTATATTACATCTTTTGAATTTGCTGGTGCTTGCTTTGTGGCCCAGGATGTGGTCTATTTTGGAGAAGGTTCCGTGGGCAGCTGAGAAGAATGTGTGTTCAGCTCTTGCTGGTTGAAATATTCTGTATATGTCTATTATGTCCATTTGGTTTATAGTTTTCTTTAGGTCTGAAAAGTCTTTACTCATCTTTTGTCTCGAGGATAGATCTAGTGGCATGAGTGGTGTGTTGAAGTCACCAATATTATTGTATTTGGATCTATTTGAGACCTGATGTCCTGAAGACTGTTTTACAAACGTGGGTGCACCCACATTTGGGGCATAAATATTTACTATCATTATATCTTTTTGTTGGATTGTTTCTTTTATAAATAAGAAGTGACCTGCTTTGTCTCTTCTGATGTGTTTTAGCTTAAAGTTTGTTTTGTTGGATATGAGCATTGCCACCCCTGCTTGTTTTCAGTCTCCATTTGCATGGTATATCTTGTTCCATCCTTTTACCTTTAGTATATGGACATGTTTGGCTAAAAGGTGAGTTTCTTGTAAGCAGCATATTGTTAGGTTATGTTTTCTAATCCACATGGCCAGTCTATGTCTTTTAACTGGGGAGTTAAGACCTTTAACATTCAATGTTATTATTGAAATATGATTTTTGTTTCTAGTAATTTTGAGTTCTATTTTCTGTTTGATGTAGTGTTGTAGCTCCTTGCTTAGTTGTCCACCTCATAGAGTTCACTTCTTCTATGGTCCTGGAATTTGCTTGTTTTTTTCTTCTTTGTGTTTTATTTCTTTTAGGGTTTTCTCTAGTGCTGCCTTGGTCGTCATGAATTCTTTAAGTTTTTGCTTGTCTTGGAACACTGTTATTTCTCCATCTATTTTGAATAATATCTTTGCTGGGTATATCAGTCTTGGTAGGAAGTTGTTTTCTTCCAGGGTCTGGAGTACTTCATACCAATCCCTCCTGGTATTCATGACTTTGCATTCTGGAGTGATTGTTATAGTTTTGCCCCTATATGTCATCCATTATTTTGTTCTTGCTGCTTTTAAGATTCTTTCCTTGGCCTCTATGTTAGTCATTTTGATTATTACGTGGTGTGGAAAGGTCCTTCTTTGGTCTTAACAGTGTTCTGTATGTCTCCTGTATGTGAATGTTGAAGTCTTTTTCTATGTTTGGATAATTCTCTGAAATTATTTCTCTGAAGAGGTTTCTGATACCCTTGGTCTGTGCTTCTAAACCTTCTTCAATGCCGTTTATCCTTAAATTAGGACATTTCATATTGTCTGTATTTGTTGGATGGTTAGGGTGTGTTGTTATAATATCTTCTGTATATCATTGACTGTGTTTTCAGTTTTGAATGAACTGTCTTCCAGGAGTGACACCCTGTTTTCCATGTGGACAAGCCTGCCAGAGTTGGTTTCTATTGCAGTCTTCAATTCATTTATTGACTCCTTCATTTTGTTCAAAGTCTCTTTCTGTTTTTTTCTTAGAGCCTCAATTTCCTCCTTCATCTGCTGTATGCTTTCTTTGATGCCTTTCATCATTTCGAAGATCAGGATTCAGAATTCTCCTTCTTGCATTTCCTGCAGATCAGTATTGGTAATCTCCCTTGTTGCACTGTGGGAATTTATTTTTTCCTCGCTGTTCCTCATTTTCGTATTTTCAGTGTCCTCAGTTTTATGTTTCTGTTGTCTCAGCATCTTTTTCCTCTTTGTGTGTAAGACCTGTATCTGTTTGTTAACCCTATAAAATGAGGTCTGTGCTTGGGGTATATATTTGCCTCTACCAATCTGGCTCATATATTCAATCTCTTGTGTTTGTCCCCCAGAGGCTCTTTATCTAGATTTAGTTCTTAGTGCAGCCAAAGAGGCATCTCTGATTTGCTACTGACTGCCATGCTCTCCAGGCCCAAACTCCACTGGGCTAGAGACTATGATATTCTGTTCAGAGCCTGAAGCCTGCTAATTGGGAATTAATGCACCACAGCCACCACCGCCTCTGCTCTACTGATTGTGAGCCCTTGATACTGCAGAGCACTGAGCTCTGGCCTCTGTGGCTGGTGGGCTTAGGCTCAGCAAAGCTGGTGATTGCTATGTTCTGAGTTTATGGCTCAGCTTGCTGTGCTTTGATGGTCCCTGGTACAGCACCCCTGATCTGCTTGTTAAGATCATGCAAGATACTGTCAGTCACTGGCATTCATGCCAAGTATAAACTCTGCTGGCAGAGAGAGTGTCCAGTTCCCAGCCTATAGCTACGATTAAGTGTGGCCCTAATGGGCCTCTGGCCTCTTGGCCTCCAGGTGTGGCCTGAGCAAGATGGCCCTGCCATCACTCTCCACCCAAGCACCAGGGTCTGGTAGGGAGAGATTGTACAGTTCCAAGCCTAGAGGCTTGGGGGGCTCTGTTCTTTTAACCCCAGAGTCACCTCTGCTGTTCTGGCAGTTTCATTCACGTGCACCCTCTCTGGCCTCTGGTGTTGGTGGTTGCAGCTCCCAAATGTGGCCAGGCACAAGTTTGTTGCTTTCTGAGCTTACACCTGGGTAGGCTGAGTTATTTCTCCCAATCAGCATGGCTGGGTGCCCAGTGTTGGTCCCAGGAGACCCAATGGGCTCTGTAAACTGTGGGCTGTAGTTCCCTCCCACCTGAATGCCTCTAGGGGCTGTCTGCCTGTTTGTTTCTGTGCTGTGTCCAAGAGTTGCCCCAACCCCACCTCTGCGTGGGTGATTTGCAAAGTCCCAGACCCATGGGAGTCTATTTCCTTGCCACACACATCCCGTGGACACACGGGTTGGTCTCCCACTGGGACGGCCCTGTAACTTAAAATCCTGCTGAGTTCCGCTCCAGATTGCTGCCCCAGATCGCTGACAGAGGAGGCTGGCTATGCTGAAGTCACAGCTGCGGGGTCCCAGGAAAGTAGCTGTGATCATCCTTTTGGATCCTGTCATCATGGGGTTGTGGATTTCTATGGTTAGTGGTCTCAATGTCTGTGAAATCAGTCTCAGGTTGCTGGTTATAAGTTTTGGTTCTTCCAAGTTTTCCTTGTTGGAACGCAAACTCAGTTCACAGGTGGGTCTGTGGCTTTTGTTCTCGCTTCTCTGGTTGATTGCCTTTTTTTTTCAGCCTGTGTGTTAAAGTGTGGCCTTGTAGATATTAGATCCCATCTCCCATGAAGGTAGTATGGTATGTGAAATATTGCTCAGTTTGGAGCCCCCGAGATGAATTAGAGACAGGTTCATCTAGCAGTCCTTACTTTGTTGCCATCTTGGATCTCCACCCAATTTTCTGCCATTCTTTACTCAGACAATTTATGTTTTGTTTTGTTACTGATTTTCCTTTATTTAATTCAGTTTTTTAAATTCACCAACAAACTATCAACTGCAATTCATAGGTCAAGAAGATTTCTATATTTCTTTCTCCTCTACCAATTTTTGCCAGATGTTTCTTCATCTCAAACTCTGAAGACATTGAACCAGTATCTCTATTTCAGTTCTGGGTGGATCAAATTAGATTCCCTTGTATAGCATACTAAAGTTATCCTGTGGTCCATTTATCAGGATCAGACATCATTACTTCATGAGGGCATCTATCCAATAATTGCTTCATAAGGAATGCATTGAACAGGGGAGTTTCATTGTTGTGCTCTCAGTGCATATAGCAGTGTATTATTTTTGCATACCCCTTGCTTAGGGTTGCATTGTTATACTAGTGTACTGAATACTATAGTTTTATTGTTATATACTTAATACATAAATTAAATTTTGTTGTATGCCAGTGCATTATGCAGGATAAAATTGTTGTTGTGCACTCAATGCAGAATGCCCAATACTTGTTGAATAAAATAAAAGAATTAAGTGGGCACAGCCTCACCTATGAAGCTTAACTTGTAATAGGATTGTTACTATGATTTTAAATAAATTGATGAAGCCGGGCGTGGTGGCGCACGCTTGTAATCCCAGTACTTGGGAGGCGGAGACCGGAGGATCCGGGTTCACGGCCAGCCTCAGCTACTTAGTGAGGCCCTCTGCAACTTCGTGAGACCCGGTTTCAAAATAAAGGATAAAAAAATAGGGCCGGGGGTGTAGCTCGGAGGTAGAATGTCCCTGGGTTCAATCCCTGGTACCGCAAAAAATAAATAAATAAATAAATTGATGAATATATTTTCAAAAATTCCTTAGCTTTTTTTTTTAACATGGCAAATATTGATAGCTATAACCCACATCAGTGAAAGCTCTTTAGAGTCATCAATGATTTTTTAAGACCTTATAAAGGTTCTGATACCAAAAGATGAAGAAGTACTGCATGGTATGTGCTTCTGGCTTGAGAGGTCTGTAGTGCACATCCTTCCAGTGCTTACATGGGGTTTTGCCAAAAAGTAGGTCCCATGTTGTCCTCCCATGACTGATGAGAATGTGATTCTGAGGAAGGCACCATCAGACACAAAAGATACAACTCTATTCAATGTGAGTTAGGCTTAGACTATTATCCTTATAGGAGGATATGTATGTTATGCTCTATAAAAAAGACACATAGAGAAGGGACAAAACTTCCAGGGTCTTGAGTCTTGTAAGTTCCTATACTCACAGAGTAAGGTTTCACTGGGTTCTTTGACTAATGTTCCTGGCCAGTCTATACTGTCCTGGAAGTTCATGATAGTGGTGCCTGCCCACCAAAGGCAGGGATGCAGCAACCCAGTGAACAACTTCTTAAAAATATGGGTAAATTAAAGTTTTTGTTGCCCTATGAATGATTCTCTGGCAGGTAGGAGCTTTAGAAGCTCTATAAACACTTACTGATTAATTCATCAACTGAGGAAATACATTTATGTACACAAAAATTATAAATCAAGGAAAAGAGATGTATGAAATCGTCTTAACTGATACAAATATTCTGAAAGACAATTTTGTTGTGAGTGAAGTTTGTAAGCATATGTAACACTGTAAGCATATGTAATATTAAATAAATAATTTAAGATTATAGCCCCAATAATTTAAAAATCACCACCACAATGATAAAAGTCACGGTGATATTTACTTCACATGGCAAATGTACCACATCTCTTGAATTATTATAAACGGGGATTCAAAAAGTCCAGGAATTCAAGAAAGGGACTAAACTATTAAAAAATAACCTTATTTCAATTAAACAAATAAGGATCCATAATTCTATATTGCAAGGCAGGGAAAAATTGGTACTCTGTCATGACAGGACTATATACTGCCTTCAGTTAGGAAAAATAAAAAGATTATTTATGAACAAATTATAGTGAAACATGGTTTAAAAAAAGAATTAGTCAAGGCATGGGACACATTTTTTATTATTTTCCCTCAGGTTTCAAAATATAATTCAATCATTGTTTCTTTTCCAAGAAGCCAAGCAAATACTACTATTTACAAGTTAGGCAAATTACATCAAGAGAAGAAAATACATTTCTTTTTACTTTCTCCACCATTGAAGTTCTATTAACATTAACAGGTGCTGTGGTTTGAATGTGCTCCCTGAGAGTTCATGCATTGGGAATTTAATCCCTAAATTCGTATGCTAATGGTACTTGTAGGTAGAGCAATTAGGATTAGGTAAGGTAATAAGGGTAGGATCTCCATGGTGGCATTAGTGGCTTTATAAGAAGAGGAAGAGATACCCAAGTCATATGCTTGCTCTATCTCATCCTATCATGCCTTCTGCTATGTTAGAATGCAGCAAGAAGGCCCTTGTCAGATGCCAGTGCCCACCATGCTCTTGGACTTCCCAGCCTCCAGGATGATAAGAAGTAAATATCTTTTCTTCATAAATTACCTGATCTCAAGTATTTTGTTAAAGCAACAGAAAACATACTAAGACAGCTGGGTAAAATCCACTAATACATAATGAGTTCATAGTCAATGCCTCTTGAGTTTTATCATTTGACATCAACCTATTCAAGGAAATTATAATTCTTTTGACTATTCCCTCTTCTTTTTCCTCTTTGATTTAAAAATCATATTGATATTAAAAATTTTAAGGCCTCAAAATTGCAATCCATTCTTCCAGAATTGAAAGCACTATTTGCCTACAGGGGAAAAAATTTTCCCAATTTAAAGACATTATCTTAGAGAAATAGAATATTTTTCCACTAGATGAAGAAGTGAACTCTTGCAGTTTTATCTAGTGCCTATATGTAAATAGTCTTTTCAATCTATATCACATTTACAATCTTTCCATTACACAGTTAAGCTGTATAAGGGCAGAGGTTGTGACATCTCACCTTGCGACCTAGCCACCTAGTTATTGCCAGATGCAAGAAAAACTCAACAAATGTTAAATTGCAAGATTAGATACTGCCATCTGAATCTTCAACAAACACCACAGATTCAGCAGTTTCTTCTCCCCTCATTACCTATCTTTATTGATTGCTTTACCACCTACCCATTTGTCAAAACCCAAAATATTGGCTTCTTCAGTGACTGTACATGTTCCTCCTTTGCAATTCATATCCAATTAGTTGCCAAGTTCTACAGATTCTTTGCCAAGTCCCTATAATACCAAATCTGAGTTTCATTATTACTTATCTGAATTCTACTTTAGACTGATTCATTGTCCCCAATATAATGCCTCCTCTAACCCATTTCATTAGAAAGCTGGCAGTGTTTGCATTCTAAAATGTGAATATGAAATATTGCTCTGTTTTCTTCCCAGCTTCCCATCTGCTTAGATTTTTAGTGGCTCCATATTTTCTGTATTATTTAAATGCTCAGCAAATCCTACTAGGCTTCACTGTCTGCCTCTAAACAATAGTTTCCTCATGAGCTCCTGCCTACACTCTTCATATACCCAATGATTCTGACAAATGTCTCTGCTTTAAGTTGATTTTTCCAGAGGCAGACCTGAGACAAAGATTTGAGTATAAATGTTTTATTATTTAGGAAATAATCCCCAAAAGCACCAGTAAGTGTCTGGGGAAGGGAGAAAGGAAGGAAAGAAAGCCAGTAAGGTGTACATTACTAAGCAGATTATAGAAGCAGGGCAACTGAGCTCAACTTCACTGGGGAATCCTGGAAAACAATGAGAAGCACTTCAAGCACCTTGCCCTGTCATCCAATCCCCAACCAAACCTTCCTCAGAGAGCAAGGAAGGTGGGGTATTTATTCTTTAATTAGTTAGTTACTGGCCAAGAACTGATCCCGGGAGCATTCACCACCTATCATTTCAGCCTGCCAGTTGAATGCACAGATAAAATGTCTTAGTTAAGAGGGCTATAGATGCTTCTAATAGAATGCATATAACCATAATGGGGCCTGCCAAGAAAATGCAGATGGGCGTTAATGCAGGACTCATTCAGTGTACATGGTGCACAGTATCATGTACACCTCCTATCATTGTGATTATGCTGCTACTTGTACAGGGGCTGCCTCTTTGTTGTTTTCCTTGTTGTTGTTGCCAGTGAAATTCACTCAACGTGCCTATAACCTCAAGGTTGAATATAGTTACTCTGATCCCATCCCTGAGGAATAATGATTCCTCTCTTATACCTCCAATAAAACTTCCTTGGAGATTAAGATGTCATTTTGTAGTCATGACTCCCCCTCTGTATCACCAATCAGGATTGTCATCTCTATTTTTTAAATAAGGACAGAGTGACAGGTCATATCCAAGATTATCTAACTCCCCAAATTTGGATCCCAGACTCCAACCAAGTACACTTAAAGTTTTCTACTTGGCCCAACAAACCAAACAAGCTCAACCTTCTAAATATGTACCTGCAACCACTACATATGTACATGTTACAAAGAACAATTAAAAACCAATTAATCCCTCCAAAATTCCCTGACATTCAATCATCTTTGCAGGGTAGAACACATCTACTAATAGGCAACCACTTTATATGAAGTGCTCCTACATGAATCATTTCATAAAATCTAAATGCAGTATGCACATGACTATATTTTTCTATCAGTAGCTCAAACAACTCCTGCCTTATAAGCAAGATGTTCATTTTCTCCCTCTTGATACTTCTCATTCTCCTGGATTGTTCATAATCATGGTGGTTCATATGAACAAAAAGAGGATCTTACAGACTTTCACACCCAAGTATACAAAGACTTAGTATCTCAAGTAACCACTTTCATCATGTTCTACAGCAGAGTAAACAATGGACAGTGACCCCTTCTAGTCCTCTACTAGTCTATTGGTCTTTTGTTATGGTGTCACTGGTGTCTATGTTCCCAGCTGCTCCTCAACGAAGAACATCCTTTCTGGGCCTTCAGGCATATGCTTGGGCTTCTGGTTTTGAAGTACTTCAGCATCCTGCATGGTCAGCTCAGGGCATTCACCAGCCTCAGAGAACCAGGACAAGATAGTTTAGGTATCTGCCACCTACTATAGGCAATAGTCTTTTTCGTTTCCTCTTTTCTTCTCATTTCTACCTCTGGTACCACTATTCCAATATTAGATTGGTTTTTCTTTCTAACCTTATTGACAGGTATGAAGCTCAGCCCACAAATTAAAATGAGCAAGAAATATAGAGTCCTTTATATTATAAAACTCAATGTAATTGAGAGAACCACCTTACCCACCTGGGTGGTGGAAAATTTTAACTCAGCCCCATGCATGATATTTGGGTTCTTTATGGGCCTTGGGATTCATGAGGAGACCTCTCTGATCTTTAAGCGTCTGTCCATACCTACAGATAGCCACTGAGATGTCCTCTGGCCTGATGACTCAGGTCTGCCTTGGGGCATGGAACTCTTCCTTCTCTTAGCTTATTTATGAACATCATCTTCTCAAATCACCCTCACAGTCATTTCCTCTCAAGGATTTCACCTCAACTCACCCTTACAGTTTAAGGCCTGAGACCCAGGTCCCTACCACACAGGGACTCATACAGGCTACCTCACTCTGTGTGCAGGCTGGGACTCATCTCTCTAGTACAATGGGGCCGCATCCAGCTCTGCCCACCAATTCTGGCCAAGATATTTTGTCCAACCTGACAATTCTTTCTACTTTCTTAGGCTTTTGAAGGAAAGACAGATAAACTAATACAAAGCCCGAAAGATTAGCAAGCTGTTACTGCCTTTTCACACCTCTTCTCTTAATTGGATGAAAGGACAAGAAACAAAGATTCAGAAAAAGATTCCAAATTAATATTGCAAATGATTCCCCTAGATAGACCTAGAAACACAAAAATATAATTATAGCCCCTTCATCACATTGGGGCTATAAGCTCTGCTCTTTGCACTCTACATAAAGTTAATACCTAAATCTTTGTGCACAAATGTCTTGTTTATACCACATTTCTTCTTGAAAACATGCCCTCTCACCCTGTACCTCTCTTAAAGGTATACTAATTTCAATAATTCCAGAAGGCCCTGCCCACCCCTCATAAGAGGGAATTTCTCACTGAAAGTCCAAGATGGTTTTCCAGTTACAAAGTTATTCTCTCATGAGATATTCTACACAAAAGATAAATAAGAATAAAACATAAGCTTATCAATGAATGTCCCTTGGTAAACCTTGGTATTAGTACATTTTTTGCCAAAGGATATGGCTGAGGGGAGGGTGACAATAACCAGTGATCATAAAACACAATTCAGAGTTAGAAACTGGTCATCTGTTTCTAATTATATTACAGTTGGTCCTCTGTATCCACGGATTCCATGAATCCAATCAACCACAGATTGGAAATGTTTAAAAAAAGTTGTGTGTATACTAAACTTGTACAGACTTTTTTCTTGGCATTATTCCCTAAACAATACCATATAACAGCTATTTACATAGCATTTACATTGTATTAGGTATTGTAAATAATCTAGAGATGATCGAAAGGATACATTGGGATTTACATAGGTTATATGCAAATTCTGTATCTTTTTATGTAAGGGACTTGAGTATCTGTGGATTTTGGTGTCTGTGGGAGGTCCTGGGACTGGTCACCTTCAGATACAAAGGGGTGACTGTGGATTCTAATAGAAGTCCTAACTATTCCTAGATAAAGCACTTTATTACTGTCCAAAGAGGTGGAAATATTCCTGAGCGTCTGTTCCTATGGTCTAACAAGTGTCATCTTAGAGAACAAAAGGAAGGATGAGAAAACTGCTGGAAGCTGATGCTGCTAGTCACTGAAAGTGATCAGAGTCATCCTCATTGTGAGACACTCTGAAGATACTGTACAGAGGCGGGTTAGATAAAAAAAGGGAAGAAAAATGCAAACGTTTAGATTTCAGTTAAATAATTGTGTTTATTGCAACTTAATTTAATAGTTATTCATTATTCAGTCAACTATTTGGTGCAAACAGATAAATATTCTCCCACTTGTTAGTCCCTGGGGGCTTTCTTAATCCTATCTGGATTTACTTTCTGTGAATTTCTGAGTAATCAGAAGTTATAGGTTGGATACATCTTGTTCTAGGGACACCCATGGTGTAACTGCTTCATTTTTTCTTTTCATTTCAAGGGAAATGGTCCATCCAAAGTGAAAATTGTGTGTGTTTTTTTTTTTTTTTGGTGGTTGAAGATATTTTCCTCTTTGCTGGTGTTGTTATTGTTCTGTTGTCTTAATCAGATAGTTATTTCAAACAGAAGCAATCAAGTTTCTTTTTTCATTTCCTGCTTCCTCCACCCCTCCTATTCAATCCATGCTGTTAAGAAAATACCCTTGTTAGTAATGTGATTCATCTATTTTTTGTGTGTGTGTAGCTGAAGCAGCTGGGAAGATCATCATAAAGGAATCTTTTCAGGTGGTCTCTATAAAGCTAAAATATCATTAGAGGTATGGCAATGTCTCAGGGTCACAGGTATTTTCTGAGATCTAATGTGTCTTTCAGAGAAAGGAAGGGAAATCTATACTCATCAGGGATAAAGAAAGAGAACATTTAATTCCAAGCTCCACAACCTGAAAGTGTCCTACATATCTCCATCTGTCCCTAAAATTGAAGCAACAGTCAGCCTCTCATATTCTCATCTATGAGTTAGCTAGAGACAAGTATTTTTCTTCTCAGAGAGGCAAGAAATATATTCTGTCTTCCCAAATAGCAGGTAGAATCCCCACTGTGAAAGACATGACTGTGGGTTTTCATATGGACGACTAACATGTTCACATGCTACCACTTGGTAGCATGCTTTGATTTTTCAAATTGAATCCTATCATGCTGCTGAGAGTAAAACTATGAGGGAATGGGACACAGGACAATAAAGTATGACCACAGGAAGGCTGAACAAAGGCCTAAGGAAAAGTACACTATCCAGAGAACTCAGATCAAAAAGTCGAGTGAAGGTAGAAAATGGCCATGACCTTGTTCAAATCTGCACTCAAATGCTATTCAGAGAGGTTTCTTTCCATACAAAGGACTGATATATTGTAAACATCAGTTGCTTCCGTTGCTAACTAGAATAACTTACTGAAACTCAGCAGTTTAAGTATTACAGTAAATGAGTCACAGCCAGATAAATTACAAAGAAAGAGGATGTTACATCGTGTGTTCTTTAACATAGTAGAAAATCTGCTTTTAATCAAAGCCAGTGTAGTTGAAGGGGCTACTATTATATCTCATTTATAGATATTTCTTCATTTCTTGCTTTGGTCAAGAAGAAAAATAGCTCTAAGAAGAAGAAAACGAAAGGAGAGATTACATTATCTTCCTCGGTACTTCTGCTTTAGTGGAGAGGAATCAAAGAAGGCATGATTGTTAAAAGATAGTCAAATATGCCAAGAGTGGTTCAAACTTATTAAAAGTTATAATTTAGGATTTTCTGTTTAAATTTCTTTCCAGCCCACGTATTGAGAGCTCATTAGGAGAGTGTGAACTAACCAGGCTTGAAGTTCCTGAGTGCACTTATATCTGAGAAATAGAAGCAATTTGTCAATCAAAAAGGACACTGTTGGGTGACTGGGGACACAACCTAGGTATACAAAACTCAATCAAAAGTAATTGATTGAAAAGAGCAAGATCCTTAGAGAAAATTAGCAGGTTTTAAAATGTAGGAGTCATTAAGTCAAACCTCCCACAATGGGTAAAGCCTCTGAAAGAAGAATTTGGTTAAGTGATACTTAGCTATGATAACTGGTTATATATATATATATATATACACATAGTGTGTGTGTGTGTGTGTGTGTGTGTGTGTGTGTGTGTGTGTGAGAAACAGGTAGCACAATAAGAGAAAAAACAGGAAAAGAATGAATCTGTTTATGGTTCCACAAAAACAAAGAAGAAAATTAATAGAGCCCTCTCCTTACCCATTTTTTGTCTGCTTCAGATGAGAAGTATGTGGTTCATACATGCATTCATTCTCGCTGGCACAATAGTGTTTGAGTGCCTGTGATATGCCAGACACTGAGGCTAGAGCACAGTACCAATCGAGCCAGTTAGGAAGCCAGGTGCCACTCAAGCAATCTAGGACCGCTAAGCCTTTTAACCTTAGTGACTGTCACCTCTCCTGTCCTTCCAAATACTTAAACTACCTAAAAATCCTTAGCTATATTTTTGCACTCTTCAACTCCACAACCCCTTTAATTTGATTAATTCATTAGTTCCTCCCACTGATTCTTTCTGCCTGACAAACTCACACTCACCTTTCAGGATTTAACTGCCAAATGCCAGCCTTGTCTTCCTCGCCTCCCCAAGCAGGTGGACCATTTCTGTTCTGTGCTCTGGTTATCAGACATGTGACATTCCTGTATTTCGTGGTCTTTTATTGCCCATAGGACTAGGAACTTCTAAAAGGCAGAGATTATGGTCTATTTTTCTTACTATCTCCAGCACATAGCCTAGCTTCTGGAACAAAATAGATAGTATCAGAAGTTTAGAGAATAAATCAATGATGGTAAAAATGAACTGTAAGCAAAATAAATAGCATCACTTTCTCTAATGAAAAAAGTGATAAAAGCATGTGAAAATTTCTTGGATATGTGAAACTCCAAACAATTCTCCAATAAGCAACTATCTATCATATGCCAATACAGACTGAGCACATCACATGCAAGGTGGTCAAGGTGGTATGGCTGGTAGTGTGACCAAGGGGGTGTGGCTAGTGCTCCTTGTGACTTTATGGAAAGATGTTCCAGAAAAGAAAATAATCCTGTCTCCTTCATGTTAAATATATTTCCCAGGAGCCTTCAGGTTCCCAGGAATTTCTATTAATAATTCCATTTATCCTAGTAATACAATATGTGTCAAACATCACAGTGTCTATGAGAGATTAATAACCTAACTTTGTCTTGACATGAGAAAAGATTGATGAAAAAAATCTCTGAGAAGATTTTTGATGCCAAATTAAGATTTCAAGGTGAATTATAAAGACAAATTTAAGACCTGGAACATTGCCCTGTGAAGTACTTTTTAGGTGCCACACCTAATTCACCATGTGTCCTAAATTCACCTTGAATCTGGGGACCTTGGCACTTGAATTCTGGATGGGCTCCTCACATGGACAAATCCTGCCTTGCTTCCAACTCTCTAGACTTTTAGATATACTCTTCTTTCCCATATTCCCTTATTCTTCTGTGTTGAGTTTGAGACATCCCTTCTTATAGCATACCTTCTAATACTATTCCAGCTAGTTTTTCTCGGGTTTCTTCTGGTTATTCTCCTACCTAGGACACTTTGCCCTCAGGTATTATCCTTCACTAAGCTAGAACCAGGCAACTTGTGAAATGTAGCATGTGGCAATATCAGAGTGTCCACGGCTCTGAGCCCAGTTGTTGACACTCAATAAATACCTTAATTATATATTCTTTTCTTATATGGTTACTGTCACACTGGGCCAGAGACAGTAGGAAAATCCACGAAGTGGGGTTTTATTTCTAGAATAAGGAAGACCAAAAAGAAAGAAAGAAAGGAAGGAAGGAAGGAAAGAAAGAGAGAGACAGGAATTAGGTGTAAGAGCAAGTGAAGTTAAGGAAGCAGTGTAGGGCAAAAAAGTAAAAGAAAAACCAGGGTAAAGAGATAAATGTAGATTTGGGGGAAGCTAATGAATCTTAAATCTCAGGATGCATCTTTTTCATTGGCCTCTTCCAAGGCTGGTACCTAATTTTACATTTATAACATCATATTATATATTCAGGAGAGTACTATAAATTGTATATGTTTAAAACCCCATAAAAAGGGATCTGCTCCTAATAAAAGACAATAATATTTATTTATACTGTCACTCAGAAAATATTTTATTGAATGTTAGGTCCTTTTCTGGTTGGTGAAGACTCAAAATCAAATAGGAAAATATAATAAGCATAGTCTTTATTGACAATTGTAGTCATAAATTATATTTGCATATTACTTTAAAATGTGCAAAGTGCTCATAGCTCATCAGTTGATCATGACTTTAAGTCAGTGAGTGGATCTTCACAACAACCAAGAGGCTATTAGCCCCATTGTACAGATAAAGAAACTGAGACGTAGAACGTTTGAATATCACTGTAGGAAAAAGAATAATGCAACTTACCATGATGTACAGATTCTAAGCCCAAAAACCTGTGGATGTTATCTTACATGACAACAGAGATTCTGTAGATGTTGATCATGATTAGGGATTTTGAGATGGTTAAATTATTATGGATTTTTTAAGTGGACCCAATCTAATTACATGAGTCCTTAAAAGTGCAGCACCTGTTCAAGCTAAGAATGGTTAGAGAGATGAGAAGATGAGATGGAAGAAAAAAAGTGGACAGATAAAAAGCACAGGAGGGACTAGATCCCCAGTTGCCAGTACTGAAGATGGAAGACCGGCACCACAAGCCAGGGGATGCAAGTGGCTTCTAGAAGCTGGGAATGGCAATCAACCAAATGGGAGGCCATCCTACAGTCACTGAATTCTACCTACAACCCAAACAAATATGAAAGTAGATCCTCCCCTGGAGCCTTGTAAAAGGAATGCAACCCAGCTGACACTGATTTTAAGCTGATGAGACTCACCTATGCAACTATAAAATGAGTATGTGCTGTTTAAGGCTGCTAACTTTGTGGAGACTTGTTATAACAGTAATAGGAAATAAATATGGTGATCTCAGAACCTAAGATCATAATCCTGGGCAGAGGCATGACTAGAAAGCTGAGCTCTTGACAATTGGTCCACCTCTGATGAAGGGGTGATTCAACAGTGGCAAGAAGCCCAAAGGAATTCCCCTAAATGTGAAAGTAAATCAAAAGCCAAATAAGCAAAGTAGAAGAAAAGCAAAGTAAAATCAGTGATTACAGAAACCAAGAACCAATAACCTCAGTCAAAAGCCTGTGCCAGACAAGTGTACCCTTCCATCTTTCCATTCTGCAGTAACTGCAGGGGCAGGGAACCTAGGACATAACCAGCCCCTCTAGAATCTGCCATGCATAAGAACTCATTCTGATGTCAGACTTCCTAATACTGACTCAAAGTAGTTCACTTAAACACATTATTTTTATAAAAGTATTCAAGCATAGCTATTTTCACAAAATATTTGGAATACATATTTGTTAGTGAACTTATTATTTCTTTATCTTTGCATAAAATCTCCCATGTACTCATGTAAGAAGGGGATACATAGAGCACCATGTACTTCCTTTATGTTGGAGCATTTCAAAATAAATTTCAGGCTTGATATCATTTTGCCTCAACATACTTCAGTAAAATTGCTTTTTAAACAAAGGATGATTTCTTCCACAACTGCAATGTCATTATCACACTTAACTAAACTCATAATAATCCTTTAATATAATTCAATATCCAATTCATATTCAAATTTATCTAAATAGGGTTCATTCATTGTATTCTATTGTTATCTCTTGATTTTCTTAAAACATCTCTTTTAGTCCAGAACCATCCTGTAGCCCAGTTATTTTTCTTCCCTAAGCCAGTGTCTTGTTGAAGAACTCAAGTCATCCTATGAAACACCCCCATTCCCCATAAGGCTGATGGTTCCTTATGGTGACTTAAGTTTTTCCACTGCTTTTTTAAATTTCTGTATAAATTATACCAAAGTCCTGATTAAATTCAGGATATTTTAGTGGGTTGGGAGGCAGAATATTTCATAAGCAGCTCTATAAACTACACATTCCATAAAATTCAGGGTATATGAAGTTAGGTTATCTCACTTTTATTTAAATTTGGTTACTGGTAAATAGATAGCTATAACTGCAGCATAAAATCATGTGACAGCTCATACACACAGAAACACACACACAGATTGCATATATATATTGTTTGTTTTGCAAGTTGAAACTCTGAAATCAGGAAAGAAGCTGGACATAAAATAGGAAAACACTGAGACACCAGAGTGGGGAGAGTTGTGTGTATCTTACGATCAGTATGAGGGCCCAGAGAAGAACTAAATGATGGCGAAGAGCCTAAAATACTGAGTCTAAGGTACCAGAAGTATCTTAGATACTTACACTTTTTAGTGTAAGATACTAATAGGAGAATCTGTAATAAGAACTTGTACTTCAAAGCCTGGTGATCTTTGTACTTTGAAGTACCTCCTGATATAAGAAAACGGATCATGATCTATGAAAACAAGCAGGTGTCTTAATGCATTGTTGAATTGTGAGAAATTTCCAAAACAAATTAACAAATTAAGGGTCTTTTTTTAAAAAAATTGAAGAACGGGGAGTTGAAAGCAGACTGTAACTGGTAATGTAAAATGCAGGGCTACTATTGACAAAAATGCTGTCACCACGAAACAGGGAGTGAACCTAAAATTCATCCACTGAGCCAGGACAATTGAAACATAAAGTAGAATAGACCTGTACTGTACTACGGATATAGACAAATAAATAAAATTAACATTCCTCAATGTAGTGCATTGAAACTGCAACCATAGACCAAGAGAAGATCTTAAAATCTTCAAGAGAAGAAAAGACTGATCTGAGCCGGGCGTGGTGGCGCACGCTTGTAATCCCAGTACTTTGGGAGGCGGAGACCGGAGGATCCGGGTTCGCAGCCAGCCTCAGCTCTCTCTCTCTCTCTCTTTCTCTCTCTCTCTCTCTCTCTCTCTCTACCTAGTGAGGCCCTCCACAACTTCATGAGACCTGGTTTCAAAATAAAGTATAAAAAAATAGGGCCGGGGATGTAGCGCAGAGGTAGAACGCCCCTGGGTTCAATCCCCGGTACCGCAAAAAAAAAAAAAAAAGAAAAGAAAAGACTGATCTGTAGAAAAGAAGAAAAGAGGAAAAGAAAAGGCAAGGAAAGAAAAAAGTATTGAAAGAAAACTGTTATCTCAAAAACTATAATGGAAAACAAAAGTCAGTGTAGAAACATCCTTAAGGTGCTGAGGAATAACTTAGAATATGTACAACAAAATTATATTTCAAGAGCAAAGATAAAAATGATATTTAAACAAAAACTGAATTTATCAAAAAGAGAACTTCGTTAAGGAAATCTTTAAAGGCTTCAGAGTACTTCAAGTGGAAGGAAATTGATCTTCCAGAAAGAAGAAAAATCCAAAATTGAAGGATATAAGCAAAAACTTTGGTTAAACATTTAAGAAATCTCAGAAAAAAAGCAATAAAAGAAATAGAAAATCAGCGGTTTTACATAATTATAATAAAATAATGTCTAGTTTGCAGTATTGGAAAAAGAGAGATTTATAATACTGAAAAACTTTAGCATATAAATTTAAAGACAATTGATTGAAATTAAAGTGTCCTAAATTCCATATTGTTCAAATTTAAATTTAAATCAGGCTTCACCAAGACTGGCATGGCAAAATTTCAAACGCTAGCTGCAAAGTAATGAGCATGGAATTTGTAACTTATATATAGAGGGAAAATAGAATAAAAACAAACAAAAAGTTTATCTATAAAGAAAAATGCAGCCAGGCACGGTGGCGCATGCTTGTAATCCCAGTACTTGGGAGGCCGAGACCGGAGGATCTGGGTTCGCGGCCAGCCTCAGCTACTTAGTGAGGCCCTCAGCAACTTCATGAGATCCGGTTTCAAAATAAAGTATAAAAATAGGGCCAGGGGTGTAGCTCGGAGATAGAACACCCCTGGGTTCAGTCCCCAGTACTGCAAAAAAAAAAAAAAAAAAAAAAAAAAAAAAAAAAAAAAAAAAAAAAAAAAAAAAAAAAAAAAAAAAAAAAAAAAAAAAAAAAAAAAAAAAAAAAAAAAAAAAAAAAAAAAAAAAAAAAAAAAAAAAAAAAAAAAAAAAAAAAAAAAAAAAAAGAAAAGAGAAAAAAAGAGAAAAGCAGTAAAATAAGAAAGAATACAGAAAATGGGAGACAGGAAAGTGTGACTTAAAATGATAAAAAATAATTCAAAATAAATACCAGTTTTTAAAAAAAGAGATTATCAACTTGGGTTGTTAAAAATGATAATCTTCCCATAAACTGTAAATAGGAGATATACTGGATATAAGAACACAAAAAAGCAGAGTTTAAAGATAGAAAAGATACATATGTAGCATATAGTGATCAAAAGAAAGCTACAGTAGCTATAACAATGTCAGATAAATCATAAATCAAGACAATAGCATTTTAAGAACAAGGAAGATGACTAATATGATGAAGGTTTTAATTCACCGTATTCACTTCATAAATTAGCCACAAAATACATATAAAGTGAAAATCAATAGACATATAGGAAGAAATATACAAATTCACATTTCCAGTAGCAGATTTCAATAAATCTCCCTCAAATATTAGACAGTGAAGCTGGAAAATTATTAAAGATATACAAAAGAACAAAAGTGATTTAATAGATACATAAAAAACCCTCAACCAATAATTTTTTAAATGTACATTTTAAAATTATACAAGAAATATTTGTAAAATCTGACCATGAATTAAGCTATATAAGTCTGAAATAATTTAAAATAATTGATTTTATATAAATGTTTCTGCCACTGCAATGCATTAAAATAATAATAGAAAGTAATGCAAATAAATTTGGATTTCTTAAACACATTTCTATGGCACACATGGGTCAAAGAAGAAATCAAAATAGATTTAAATAATACTTTGAACTGAGGGATAGAGAAAACATTACACATTAAATCTTCTATGAAAGATTAAAAGCAATAGTGGAAATTTATAGTTTTAAGTTATATAACAAATAAGTGAAAATTAATTAATAAAGTTCTAACTTTTGAATTTTTCACTTCAAGAAAAGCAGAATTAATGACAAAAAGAGGAACAAAATTAGTAAAACAAAATAGAAAACAAAGATATATAGAGATAACTAGCAAAGCTGGTTATTTGAAAATAATAAACTAGACAAAACTTTGAGGTTAGAGCAAAACAGAGAGGGAAAAGACACAGATGAACAATATTGGGACTATAATGTCACATGATAATGGTATGCATAAATGAGAGAGGGATGCAACGGCAATGTAGGAGATTGTTGGTGTGTCACTTAAATCCCTCCTGGCTGCCGCGAGGAGCCAGCCTCACGGTCACACCTCCTTTGCCATTCCTTTCCAGTGAAGGATGGCCATTCAATAAACCATCAAAGTGCTCTGTGGTAGGACTGAGGGAGAGAAGAAGCAGGAGACTGAGAATAAATATTTGGAGAATAAAACTAGTATGATGAGAAGTTGGGTATATGAAGCCATCAAAAGTCATTCCACATGACTGTAGAACAGCCCTAGACCATGACCCTCACGTCCATATTGTTTAGACAGGAAGGTGGCACTACTTCCTCCAGGAAGATTCCTTTGCTGACATCCCCAATTAACTATCTCACTGCCAGTCCTGATGTGGCATCGTCCCTCCCTGCTGATAATGAGACCCAAATTGTCCCCTCTCACAGTACTTATGCTATTCTATTATAACTACCTGTTTAGTTGCCTGCATCTCCCACTAGACAATCATTTCCATTAAGTGGAGCTATAGTTTGGATCTGAAGAGTCCCCCAAAGGCTCATGTGCTAAAGGCTTGGTCTGCAATGCAGCAATGTTTAGAAGTATCATGATCCTGATCCTGAGGGCTCAAACTTCATTAATGGATTAATCCACTTGATAGGTTATTTGAATGGACTGCTGTGAGGTGGTGGAAACTATAGGTGGCAGGGGATGGTTGGAGTAAGAAGGTCACTGGGAATATGCCCTGGTAGGGTATTTCTTGTCCTCTTCCCTTTTACACTCTCTCTCTCTCTCTCTCTCTCTCTCCCCCCCATTCCTGATTGCTATGTGTAATAATGGAGCCAGCAACCATGGATTGAAACCTCTGAGACAATGAGCCAAAATAAACCTTCCTTCCTGAGTTGTTTTTCTCAGGTGTTTGGCACAGTGGTAAAAAGCTGACACAGCTGGAGGTTGTATTTGTTCAACACTGTACTCTCAGCAATCCCAGCATATAATAGGTGCTCAATAAATATTTGTTACATGATTGAAGTATGAGACCAAGAGTCAGAGATGCGAATGGGCAAGACTAAGTTCCTGCAGCTCATGAGTATTTCAGGATGTGGACAAGGGAAGATTTGAGAGTAGAAAATCATGACACTAAATCCTTGCAGAGACAAGTCTGAACCTCAAGTATCTCACTGAGTCTAAGGACAAAGTCAACAGGAGAGTAGAAAAAAGGCAAAGCCAGGTTGTCTGAATCTATCATCATAGACACAGTCACTGGGCTAAAGGTCATTTCAGAGGAAAGGAAGACACACTTCTGCCCATCTGACAGCTCGGTTCCATGAACTCAACATCACCCAGAGGCTGCAGGATGGTTTTGATCTAAGATTTATTTGTTCGAGGATGCCCTTTCACCATCTGGCATATATACATTGAAATATGTATTTTTTTCTTTATCCTAATGGCCTGGGCAAAGAGAAGTTTCATGATAAAATGGACCAATGGGTACAATAAATCCTGAAAAAGCAAGCAACAGCTTCTCTCCACCTCCTTTCATGCCACCTATCGGAGACAGGTATTGTATATAATTAGAAAGCGTCTTTGTGTGGAACACTCCCTTTCATACATCATGTTTGAATCCAAATATTTTGAGCTATACCCTGGCATGATTACATAAAAAGCATAATTATATAGGAATTTAATGTTCATGTAATCAGGACTCATAGCCCATATGCTTATGCTAGATTTTTTTTTAAGGGAGAATGTTCCAATCTTTGTAGTAAGTAAAATAAACTAATTCGTCTTCATTTCCCTGGGCACCTCCTGCAGTCTCTAAGAAGCAGGCTTCATATAGCCCGAGACAGTGTCATTTGCAGGGTTAATTTGGTTAGGACTATAATGATATTTATGCAGTGAAAAATCCTATTTATATATCTGTGCAAGATGGATGCGAACGAGGCAGCCCAAACAGGGTTGTCTCTGCATGTAATGAAGCTGCGCTTTCTGGCTTGTATGAATGTTGCATGAGCCCTCGCTCCTGAGACAGCACATTCCAGGTCAAAGTTGAAGACTCAGTGGCTCTGTTGACATAGGATGCTGAGATCTGACTGTTCTGGTTGTTGAAAATAATGGATTTGAATGGCAAATTCTATCTGATTTTTTTTCCTCTTTACCCTCCTCCATGATGCATTTGAGCAAATGTATAGATTATACTGATGTGTTAGACACTCGGCTTACATGATTTTCAAAACAATGAAGGGCCTGGAGCTTGTTTATTCTTGGTGCAGATGTAAGGAAGGGAGAGTTCATCTGCCTTCTATTCTCCCTGCTCCCTGTGTGCAGGGAGATGCGGTGGAGATGGGAAAGGTGGCTTCAGGGAGCAGGAACTGTTTGGTCAGATGGAAAGAGATGCCTAAGAAGGCAGAAGAAGGCCTCAGACTCTCTCGATTCTGATGTAATAATGCCTCCTGCTGCTGGCTGAAAAGCATAATGCGCCTCTCACAAAAGCAAGGCCTGGGAAAATCTTTAAGCATCTGGATTAGAAAACCGGTGATTTTTGCATTTCTGTGGCTGTCTTGTGCTACTATGTGTTTGTACTACAAAGATAAAAATAACATGTCCTGGAGTCACTGTAGATTGAACTGTAAGGTGGCAGACAGGTGGCTACTGGGATGCAGGAAGAATAAGTGATTTTAGTTTATTTATTAAAACTATGTACAGCCATGTGGAAAACTTACCTTTCTCTCCACCCCGGTGGGCCTTTCCATCTAAGGTTCACTTGCTGCACAAGAGAGGCACTTTAAACTTCATCTTTTACAAAACTCAGCTGCTTCCCTCACATATGACCATTTTGAACATTTCTCTGAAACAATAGATAGTGTTGGCTCCTAACAAGACAACAGCTTTGGGCTCTGAACTAGACATTTTCCCCCCAATTTAAGCGTCATCTTGTTATCAGTGTCCTCCATTTCAAACATGCTCATTACCTTGAATGTACTGTGGCATGTGGTACATCACAATGCTGAGATTACCTCTCTTCGCTGTTGAAAAAAAATGCCTTCAGAAACCGAAATGAATCAATGATTTCATATTATAGTGACTTGGAGAACACAAGGTGGTCCTGTCCCAGTGCCAAAATAAAAGCCTTGCAAAGCATTTAAGAAGTTTATTCTTCCCAAGACATGAAAACATAACTCACCTTAGTGTTAATTTGAGGTGTGCATGCACAGTGAATGGAAGGCAGACCTCCTTAAGTGAATAAATCTTTTTTTTTTTTTGGTTCGGGGGGGTGGAGGAGATATTGGTCTGCCTGAATACATATGCTGTACATAAAAATGTAAAACATGACTGTGTGTCGTTTAAGGCAGGTGTGAGCGTAATTGAGCGGTGGCCAAGATTCTGAAAAAGAGGTATGCAATGTGTGAAGAACATATGGTAATGTGTGAAAAATGTGAGCCTATGTATGGAAGACCTGACCCATGTGTTTATGATGTGCTCAAAAGGTCATTTATTTCTATTTTAGTAGCTTTTTATTGATAGTCCCCTTGTGACAAGGTTTTGCAAAAGAGGAACTGTAATGAGTTATTCTATATTGAGTAAAACCCTATAACGTTGCTCATAGTAGGTTGATATATTGAGAACCACTAATAAACTTGTTAAATTAGTATCAGTATTGCAAATTTATTATCAGTATATAAGATCTTATTAAGTGATACATTTATCTTTCAAGATTTGGCCCCAATTTATGTACTTGTGCTCTTTTCTTAACTATAGATTGAGTTACAACTCATTTCAAACTACAGCTCAACTGTATACCCAGTGTATCCCATTTCTTCTGACAATGCTGGTTTTCATGCCTATTTATGTTAAACATCTAAGTAGATCCTTCTAGCAGAACATCAGCTCGTGCTCCTGAAAATGCATCATGACAAGTGGTTTGTCATGTTGTACATGTACCACTTGTTTCCAGCTACAAGTGACTGGAAACGTACCCATTGCTGTAATCTACAGAGGGGGTGAATGAAGGAGTTAAGGTGCTAAATCAATGAGTTAAGCCCTCCCCTAAGGAAAGAAAAGATATGAACAGAGAAGTTGAAATAAGACCTAAATAAAAGTGATTTTCAGGAATTGAACAGAGTCCTCCAAATCAGAACTCATCTAAGAAATGTTACTTTTGTTCTTATAACTGACAAGGACTATCAGTTCTACCTACTACAAAGAAAGCATGCAGAAACATTCATAAAATCCATAGAAAAGTTAGGTTCCCTAAACACAAAATTTTATAGTAACAAGAGGGGAAAGAAAAGAAGTAATAATATAAATTTAGTTGCTAAAGAGAGACTGCCTGTGAAATTACAGGCAATGAAGAAAGAATCTTTAGGCTGGAACCCCAAGTACTATCAAAGTGCATCAAACTGGGCAAAGAAAGAGTTTCACCAAGTAGAATGAGAAGGAATGTTTGCAGGAAAACATATAGTTATGGAAGTAAGGCAAGAGAGTTCTTCAAGAAGAGTGGGGTCAAGAATCAATGGCATTCCAAAGTAGGAAGAGGGAAGAATCCATTGGACTTAGTACTAAGGAGATCAGAGGAGGGAGATCTTGGAGAAAGCAGAGTGGCAGTAAACAGTAAGAGGATGAAGATGTGGTGACTGAGTAAGAATTTGGCACTAACAAGGAGTAAAAAGATATGAAAGAGGATAGAGGAGGGTTTGCCTATTTATTTGTTGATTTGTTGTTTGAAGTGTTGATAGTTTGGAATCAGTAGAGATTGGAGAGTGCTTATGTTAGAAATATATAGAAAAAGGCAAAGGTGAGTTAAGTGTGTTCAAAGTAGTTAATCTGAAGAATAGAGACAGGTCCCTTTTCTGATTTCTGTTTTCTGTGTACCATGGAAGGCAAAGTCATTTCTCAAGAG
Source organism: Glis glis (assembly GCA_004027185.1). Taxonomy (NCBI): domain Eukaryota; kingdom Metazoa; phylum Chordata; class Mammalia; order Rodentia; family Gliridae; genus Glis; species Glis glis. The sequence goes on along the minus strand of PVJS01001314.1, from coordinate 12,901 downwards.
TGGGGAGTGCCAGGCGTGGTGGCGCACGCTTGTAATCCCAGTACTTTGGGAGGCGGAGACCGGAGGATCTGGGTTCGCGGCCAGCCTCAGCTCACTCTCTCTCTCTCTCTCTCTCTGTCTCTCTCTCTCTACTTAGTGAGGCCCTCCGCAACT